>CM047875.1:12743402-12868402 GCA_026212405.1 Petrea volubilis
CTCTAGTAGCAGCTGGGAATATAGCATCCAGGTTGCCTGACATCATAATTTGGAGTAGCCATTTTGAGAAGTTTTCAAGCCTTGGACTGAACGAGTAAACTTTCTTTTTATCAATACCTGCCACCAATAAATGACTTTGAGAATCTGAAGATGGAAATGAGATTTTGTTATCAATACAGTTATTTATGTATTTATGTATCGAACTGAGATAATTTTTACCAGAAGGACCAGGTTCATCAGGACTCTGTCTTCTTATTTCTATCTCACCATATTCTTCTAAATGCTCACGCCCTTCAAGCAGAATACCAATGTATCTATACAAATTTCTTTGGATTACGATTTTGATATTTTGTTTCTCATCGTATGAGAAAGGAACATTGTACAGAATTCTGGCCTGGAACAAAACAAATAGTTAAAAGATATTCAGAAATTGTGTTGTCTCACTATTGCTAATAAAAAGTTGAAGAAATTAGAGTCCAGAACTATGAAATACCTGTTTAAATATGGTACTCGTTCCAGATCGATCACAGCCAACCAGGAGAATTTTCATCGCGCTCTGTTCTACCTTATTCAAGTTACTTCTCTCCTTTTCTTTGTCAGCATCTTCACCGCTAGGATTTGCAATATCAGTAGGAAATGGCAAAGATAAAGCAGCACAAACTAGCCTCACTGTTTTCTGAAGAATAAATAATCATTTTCGGATTAATTATTAATCACCAAGGAATAATCAAGAACAACCAAACTAATCACCAAATATTTTCTTACCTTCTCCCATATTTTTCCCATAACATAATTCATGCCTTCAAGCTGATATGATCCGTCCGCCGTAACCCAAAAGTGTGGGTTCCCTTCACAGTGGATTCCAGCTGCCTGCAAATATTTCACAAATTACTAAAATACTCAAATTTCAAAATAACAACACATGAAAAAGATGTATTAATAACAGCAAACCTGCAACATCCAGAGCTCTACTTTAGTAATCTCTCGATTATTAATCATCACGTTTGTGTTGCCATTACTGGCATCTTGCCTAATTTGATAACCAACTGCAAGTTGAGGACTAATAATCTGACTCGGTTTCTCTCCGTCCTGCAAGATTGAGCCAAAAAATTTATTATTTACCAGGAATGCTAAAACGTTAAGCTACAAGATTTGAGTTTTAAGAAGGCTCTCTCACCTTTCCCCATAATCCAGACACTTTATCATACCAATATTTTCCCGGTCTAAGCTTCTTCGGAGGATTACCGCAGCTTTGCAACATAAACAACTCTTCCATAGACAAAGGCTTATCATTAACACAAACTAAATGAGGTGGCAGCTGATTAACCTCACATGATACCTCAGAGATCATAATTTGTTTAATAGTATCAACGGTGAGCAATCTTTTCAGCATTCTCGAACACTTCCCAAGTGATCCCCGTTTCGACTCATCAATGGGATAACCAATGCAGGTAATGCATTTTCTCCCTTCTGGCATAGACCCCATTGCTCTGATCACACACTTGGAGCAATAGTTAGCACCACACACGATACAAACTTCCTTCTCTGCAAAACGTTTCTTTTTTTGACACTTATTGCACAAACCTTTCCTCACATCATCTAAATTCACTACTGGCCTATCAGGTGAGATTTCAGGGTCATCATATTCACTTTCTTGACCGGACGTCAAATCGCTTGATGGCAGATCACGAAAAGTCACCACGGGCGTTCGATTTTCCTGGTGAGAAACTTCATCCACCTGATCTTCCACCTCTTCGATCGAATTGCAGGTGCTGGGATTTGAGCAATTATCAAGTGATACACGGGCCTTGCTGTCGTTGTCCATGTCCTCAACATCTGAGCTTTCAGACAACTGATTCGGATCATCCTGACCGTCGGAGAACCCGAGTGTATCAGAACTAGTTGAACTTTGAGGTGCATCCAACACATGGGATAATTCACCACCATCCCTGTCTACTATGGCTAATGCACCTTCATTCTGAGAACAATTATCAGATTTTCTTGAATAAACCCTGCCAGAACTCCGTCTCAACTCAGAAAATCTTTTGTTTGACTGATCACTCTTTTTGGCAATTGGTTCAACAACTGGCAGGCTTAAATTACTGAACATCGCAGCCGTAACAGCCACCGCTGCCGTTGGAATCCGGCGACCATCCAGGGGAACCGCCTGGGGGATATCATGGCTGACCGGGGGCCCACTGTACTCCATCGCAAAGGAGTACTCCACATTGTAATCATCATCAAGATCCTCATTTTTTGATGATGAACTGGGCAAAAAACTCCTCAGAACACTAGTCATCTTGAACTAAACCCACCCCAGATTGCGGAAAAAAACTGGTTTAAATACGGAATCTACTTCTTGGGCTTCGACAGGTTAACCATCCGGTGAAGCCCTCTATAATTTTGGCAGTATAAGTACAAAAAGATTACGAAAAATGCAATCTTTACCGTAAAATCCTTGTCTTAAATGGGGAAAAAATGGGATGATATTGAAAAGGGGCTCTGATCTTGGCTTTGACATAGGGAGTATTAATAAAAATGGAGACTTTTGAAAGATGAAAGAGCGGACTAAAACTTGAAAGACTGGTTCTTGATCAAAGCTCAAAGACTTGATGTTTGATCAACGCGTTTACAAGAATGTTTGACTGAGAAACAGCGAGGTGGGAAACACGGGAAAATATGTACATTATAATAACTACTTGCGAAGCTACATGAGAAATTGCCTACATTATAAGTTTGAATTCTTTTAACTTTGTTTTTAGCATCAAGAAATTAAAATCTCATATTTGAAGATGCACGGCATATACACACACACACACACACACACATTACTTCAACTTTTAATTTTATGAGCTCAAATCTAAAATAAATATTTACAAAGTATGCTAAAGTAGAGAGTGCAATATTAAAAAAATGAATGATAGTTCTTCTACTTCGGTTTATTTAGTGAAAAAAAATTGATGTAGATCCTCTATTTATATATGAATTCTTCCTATTTGGCATTAATTGTAAATTTTCTATTTTTAATAAAATCCACATCTTGTGCATATAATGTATTATGCGGATAGGATCCTCTATTTCAAAATAGTATTTTATCTCTTATTCCATAATTCACATTCATGTCATGTATATAAAGTTACTTCCTTAATTGTACATTTGGTCTGGGATCTTTATGCTTTGCAGTATATTCATAGATTGGAATAGAAGATGAAACACAATTTGGAATAGAGAATCTCGTATGTGTATTATTTGGTTAATTAGAGAGACGTGTATCAACTTAACTTAATTTCATTATTTTTCTTTTCAAATACAATTATTAAAGTAATAACATCACACATTCATCCAACCACCTCATATAGTGAGATGAGGGGTTGCACAAAATACACCATTAATTCAGGTGTCAAAATTTGTCCGCTAAAATTTACCAAGTGTGTGTTACATAAGATTGTGATACTTTATGAGATAAACTATGATAGCAATCATATTATAAACAGGATGAAACACATGATATGCAAAAAGTAAAGTAGAAATTTCAAATCCACTCAAAAGAAAGTGAGAAAGCTATGAGAAAATGAGACGAAAGGGGGGTAAAAGGAGAACCTTTTTAGTTATATTTAAAGTTAAATTATGGGTCTTTTTAGAAAGAGAAATGGAGTATGTTTTTATTCTGTTTTTGTTAGTTCCATGTGGATGGGAGCACGATTGGACTCGTGAAATCAGAGATTTCCTAATATTACTGTTGCACATTTGTACTTGCATTATTGATAATTGATGTGAATAATTGAATCGATTGTTGAATTTGTTTAATAATACTCCACTTGCGCTTATATTATAATTTTGAATTACTAATCTAGAAAAGTCCTTGATGAGGACCGGCTGATCACGACGATAGACCAGCAAAATGCTTTGAATTTTGACATGTCCACTAGTTTATCGTTACTTGTTTATCTGCTAAACTCGACTATCTTTTTTAGTAAAACATGAAATTATGAATCAGGAACTTAGGACTTGGGCCATCATTTGAGCTCGAAAACTGATTCATGTCTATTCAAGAACAATTGCGCCGATGTTTGACAAGTTGGGTAAGCATTTAGATTCTCGAATTAGTAAATGGTCATCTATAAAATAAGAATCCGGTTTTTTTTTTTCAAAAAAGAAAAAGGAAAATGCATTCTCGATCCATCAAATATGTCAAATCAACTAATAGAGAATTCAGCCCTTGACCACATGGTAAGGACGGAGGTCCCGGATTCGAGAGCCAAGATTATATGAATGATCCAAATCAAATACAAATATATATCATATCCTATAGGGGTCATAACATATATAAAATTGAACCCGTGAATTTTTTGATTACGATATTTCCTCCTGGTCACCAAATCAAGCAATTCTTGGTGGATTGTTTCTTTCTGTCATTTGATAGTTTTTAAAAATTGGCAATTAATTATAAGATGCATTTGTTGTATTTGATTTGAATGATTGATGTGATTATATTACGGGGCATCTTCCTTACTATAAAACCAATAAATACTTGGCAGATTGTTTCTTTCTATTATTTGGTAGCTCTTTGAATCAATGATTGATTGTAAGATGCAATAGTTGTATTTAGTTTTTCATTCTGTAATCATTTGAAATGTGTTGCAGCCCTCTCACAATAATAATAAATAATAATAATAATTTACTAATCACTAGGTATTGAGTATTGACAATGCAACCTCATTATGCCATAAAATTTTTGTTAACAAAAACCAAAAGTTGTTTTTATAGCAGTTAAGTGTGACTTCCACGAGAAAATAACATGTTTTGTATGTTCATAATTCGCAGCGGTAAGTGTAGACTAGCTTGTACGCCATGCGCAATAAAAGATGACTTAACTTCATGAATGGCCGGTGCAAACCCTAATGGCCTATTTAAGGCATACCATAAAGTGCATGCCTAGCTAAGTATATATATATATATATATAATGCCAAATAAATAATTACTCATAAGTTGCTTTGAATATCCAACATTGTGGCAAATTAATCCACCCTAGTCCACTGGCAATGTAAATGACCAATCATAAATCATAAGAATCATGGTTGCAATTTTTGTTTGGTCATTAAGTGACAACCAATTATGTACCAAATGTGAATACATTGTTAACGTGATTAACCACTCTTGTTAAATTATACACTAATCTTATGATCAGTATAAAATACTCGATATGTGATTAATACTATTTCAATCGAATCGGATTTAGACTAAGATTCCTTGTAATTAAGTTATCTAAAAAGCATACATATGCTTTAAGAGATTGCCGAAGTTGTAAGCAACTGGCCGGTGACCATGCATATTAAAACATGCTAGTTGAATGTAATATTTCACAAGCACTTTAAATGCTTTATTTCATCTGATATCTTAGTTTAAATTTTATAAATACTTACTAAGTATAAACATACATACCTAAAATCTGGTTTTGCACTCTTTTCTCTTCACAAACATTTAAAACACAAAACAAAACATAAAAATATCCAACATAAACAATAAATTAAGAATATTGTACGGTTGGCCAATGTCGAAGCAATAAATTAACAAAGACATGTTACAAACAAAACCAGTTTTGGATCTGTACATTTCCAATCAAGATATTCATTAATTCAGTATATGCTATAATTAATTAGTCTAAAAACAAGACATCACAATTTCCATATGGTTTCCTTGGTTCAGTGACAAATCACAATCTATTTAGGCAGGACCACGAAGACAGTACCCAAACTAACGCTGTGCCATTGGTCGGCTGTTTTGTCAATTGCGTGCACATCACACCTGAAATATATATGTCAACCCCGCGTCCTCCAACGCCGCCCCATTCATGGAGGCGCGAGCCGTGAACGCGCCACTGGCTTTTTACTCTTCTTGCGACTCGTTTGAGCACGGGGTATGCTCCGACACCCTCCAAACCTTCACATTCTTGTCCAAGCTCCCGCTATACAAAATCCACTGCTTGCATTCGCTCTCCTCCTCGTCCCCCGCGGCAGCGGCGGCGGAGGCGTCCGTCTCCACCGCGAGGCACTTCACCGGCCCTGTGTGCCCCATCAGCACCGCCACGCATGAGTGGATTCCGCCGCCCTCCCTCCGCCACACGCATATGCTCTTATCCGCGGACCCCGTGAACACCAAATTTCCCTCCACGGCCAGACACAACACCGCCATCTTATGCCCCCTCAGGACGCCGCCGAAGGTCATGAAGTGCTTCTCGCGCTCCCAGAAGCTGACGAGCCCGTCGGAGGAGCCTGCGTAGAGCGCCCCCGCCGAGCGGCTCACGGCCAGCGACGTCAGCGCGTGGTCCTGTTTCAACAGAGTCTCCACCAGCGCGTGCTGTGTCGAGCTCCCCACCATCTCCCGCCGCCACGCCTTAACCGTGCCGTCAGCGGAGCCCGTGAAGACGAACCCGTCGTAAGCGATGACGGAGTTCAACGCGTCGTCGTGCGCGTGGATCGACTCGAGGCACTTCGAATCCTTGATTCTCCACACTTTGAGCTGTTTTGTCCCACGAACCAGAGTAGAGAAGGCCCTGTTCGGCGTCGATGCTCAGGCACGAAACGGCGTCGTAATGCTTCACCCAGGGGACATTGTGGTGCCTCCTCACCTCAATGTAGTTTCTCGGATTGATGGCTTTCATCAACAGATCCCGGGTCGTTGGCAGGCTTCCTACCCGTTTGTGTGTGTACTTTCTATCACCCGTGATTCTCCAGATCCGGATTTTTCCGTCTTGGTGACCCGTGAAAACCTTGTCCCCGAACACGACAATGGCTTTCAGCAACCCGCTGCTGGACTTGAACCCGGACAACTCCTGCAAGTTCTTCCAGACCCGGATGTTCTTGCTGTCGGATCCGGTGTATAACAGGTCGCCGGCGGCGGCTAGGGAATAAACGTGGCCTTCTTCCCGGTAAAGGGTCCCGACAAGGGCGGCGTACTTATTCTTCTCCGGTTCGTCTTCTTCGTTTTCGGGCGGTGGTGATTCGGCGGGGAGATGGGTCCATGGAGACTTCGTGTAGGGTGAGGGTTGGCTCCATGGGGACATGTAATTGTACGGAGAAGAAGCGGCGCTGCTTGGGTTTGAGTAATACGTGGTGGTGTTGTAGTTGCCCGGCGGGCTTGCGGTGGAGGTGGAGTAACGGCGATGGCTGTTGAAATTACCATCGTAGTCGTTGTCTTGAGCAGGGGATTGGTCGGAGGAGAGGAGGGCTGCTAATTTCCTTCGCCGGAGATTGTTTTTCTCCGGTGGTGAACTAGTCGCTCCGTTGATTTTCACGATCGTCATTGCATATATATGATCCTGTATAATTTTATGTATAATGAGAATTTGCAGTATTTGTGTAATATGGATGTGAATTCGAGAGGACTTTTCTTGAAAATTGATGAGAAAAACGAAGGATTTGAATGAAGATTGAATTCTAAGGTTTGAGAAATGGAGGGTCGGGGGTATATATATATGGAGGGGTGGAGCTGGTAGGTAAACAAAGGATGTGGGGGAGGGACACGTGCTGGGAAGATACGTGAGACTCACGAAGGCGGAAAAAAACAAGGTGAACTAGTGCCTAGTAAGAAATATATACACAAATAATTGTTACAAATTAATCAAATGAAACTTCTACAAATTTTTGAATCCATTGGTAAAAATTTCATTTTATCAATATTTAGGAAGATGAAAATTTATATAAAGGTATTCCAATATATCAAAATATGAATCTCTTTAAATGTGTAAGAACAGTAATTTACAAAAAAAAGAACCCTTTTTTTTTTTTAATTCAGACAAGTCTAGATGAACTCAAAAAGTCATATGATAATTTTATTGCATTTTTCATGTAATTGACTATTTTCGTAAAATAAATAATAATTACATGATAACTATAACACGCTATTTACGTGATTACCATTAATTCTGTTGAGTTGTGTCTAATCAAGAATTTCCCTTAATTACCCCAATATATTTCCCTTTCCTCCGCCTCCAAAATAAAACTTAATCTCAACATTTTATTTAAGATTAAAATAGGATCCTTATTTTTAAAGTGGTGTTTCATCTCTCTTATTTCATAATACGCATTCATACCATGTGTATAAAACTAATTTTTTTAATTATACACTTGATTTGAGGTCTTTACACTTAATTATATTCATGTCATTGAAATAAAAGATAAAATACAACTTTGAATAGAGAGTCTCGAGTGCAAAATAAATAAATTGAATTATCTCTAATTTTAATTTGTGGCAAAATCAAATCTTTTATAGAAAATAATTACAGTCTAATTTTATATTAGAAATATCACTTAATCTTAATATTTTATAACAGTGTCAGATATTATTAGCTAATAATCTATTAAAAAAAATATGTTAAATTGATTTATGAAGATACAGTGCGTAAACTTTAGACGAATAAAATCAAAACGATGATCTTCACACTAAATAATACAAACACGCTATCGAGAGAAAAGTCAAAGTCTAGAAGAAGACGTGGAAAGGTTACATTAATCAACCGTCTATTTATCATATAAAAGGACATACTTTTCTTTTTCATTGATGACCGAAAAACTAGACCTACATAGCATTTGAATTTCGGCATGTTTCTTAAATTGGGAATTAAAGGGGGCTGACCTATTGACCTATGACCTATTTTTGGTCTATTTAATTTCCCATTTGGCAAATGAATTAATTAATTAATTAATTAATTAGATGAAATAAATCATTTCAATATTACTGCCTCTACACGGGAGGCAACAGAAGTTCAGATAATAAGAATTAATCAATCGGAGTAGGAAGAAAGTGCAATATTATAAAAAAAAGGATGAGAAATGGAATATTCATAAACTTCACTTTGATTCTACTTATGTATTTTAATTCGGTGGTAATTCATTTGTGATTTAAAAATTAATGTTTTCGATCATATTGAAATTAACTAAATAATTTAGCGGTATTAGTTTTTTTAGTTCTGGCAGATGAGCTCTTCATTATTGGTATATAAATATTCTTTAAATTTAAGATTTTTTTTTTTTATATCATTCATCCTTTTTTACCCCGTGTATTAAAAGAATTCAAAATTTGAACACCATGAAAGCTGCAAAAGTTTCATGACCAGTCAATATATTTTTGGAAGTAATATCGGAAACTTCGAATCAACCCAGGAAACATCAGTCACTTTAAACTTATTCGATAAGCAACAGCGTTACAGTAAAATATTATACAGAACAAAGTATGGCTCGCTATAAATTAATTAAATAAAAAGATATTTACTTTTAGACAGGAAAAATAGGAGGAATTCCACAAAGCACAAATGGAAAGTAATGCTCTAAACACGAACAATTGCTTTGCACCTTTAACTCCCCTTAATCTGTCTCCATCAGTCCAAATCTTGATTCTGTAGCCCATGCCCCCGTGTGTAACCCAAAATAATAATAATAATAATAATAAAGTTAATTTCATTTTTAGTTGATAGAAAATCTTTAATTTCATATTTAGTCTCATAAAATATATTTTGACACATTTAGTCCCATAGAATATAGTTTCTTGCCACATTTAGTCCTATTTGCAGTTTTTTTAAATTGAATTTTTAACCTCTGTCTACATGTCAAGCAAAATAAGTGAAATGGCAATCTTAGGCAATGACTTGGAGTTTTTAGTATTGACCTGGTTGAGTTAATTTCATTTTTAGTCCCATAGAAAATTTGTCAATTCGCATTTAGTCCCATAGAATAGGTTTTTTAGCCACATTTAGTCCCACCGGCCAAATTGAATGATGGATTAACAAAAATAAATGACGTGTCAGATAACTAAATCCGTGGGGTATTTTCCAGTGTTTTTTTTTTACATATGTTGCACCAGACATGACAGTTATAAGGTGCCAACTCATTCAAAATATAAATATAATTTAAAAATAGGAAATAATATATAAAAATTTAAATATTAAAAAATTTATATAATAAAAAAATTCATGTTAAATGTAAAAATTTAACTTAGAATTTAAAACATATATATAGATAATTGATATATATAAATAATATATAAAATACATACATATATATTATGATAATGGATGAATACATATTATAAATAATATAAATTAAAAATATATATATAAAAAAATTAATGAATTCAAACCCCCCACCCTACCCAACCACCCCTCTCCCCTCACTATGTCCCCCCCCCCCACCCACCCACCCAAAAAAACCCCCCCAAAATTCGAACCCAGAACAATGGCCGGTAGCCGGTAGCGCAGGATGCGAGCAGTGGTGGTTGGGTAGGGTGGGAGGCTTGAATTCAATAATTTTTTTTATATTTTTTTAATTTACATTATTTATAATATGTATTCATCCATTATCATAATATATATGTGTATTTATAATATTTCGTAATATATATATGTATTATATATATTATTTTTATATATCAATTATCTATATATATGTTTTAAATTCTAAGTTAAAATTTTCTTTTTAACATGTATTTTTTTATTATATAAATTTTATATTATTTAAATTTTTATATATTCTTTCCTATTTTTTAAATTATATTTTATATTTTGAATGAGTTGGCATTTTGTCACTGCTATGTCTGATGCAATATATGTAAAAAAAAAGGCTGGAAAATGCCACACAGATATAGTCATCATACACGCCAATTATTTTTGTTAATCCACCATTAAAATTTGATCAGGTGAGATTAAATGTGGTTAAAAAACATATCCTATGGGACTAAATGTGAGAATTTTGATCCTATGGGACTAAATGTGAATTGACAAATTTTATATGGGATTAAAAAATGGAATTAACTAAACCAGGTCAGCACTAAAAACTCCAAATCATCACCTGAGATTGCCACTTCAATTATTTTGCCAGACTCGTAGGCAGATGTTAAAAATTTAATTTCAAAAAACTGCCGATGAGACTAAATGTAGCAAAAAAATGTGTCCTATGGGATTAAATGTGAAATTGAAGATTTTCTATTGGACTAAAAATGGAATTAAGTCATAATAATAATAATAATAATAATAATAATAATAATAAATAAATAAATAAATAAATAAATAAGTAAATAATATTAAAAAAAGAAAAAAGAGAAAGAGTGTGACAAGTTTAGAACAATTTTTACAAGCTGAGTAACACGAATTATTTTGTGACCATTGGTGAATAGATACATCCTATAGTGATAATTTATGAACAATGAAAATATTATCCTAAATCACAGTGACTGTTTTTTTTCTTTTTTATTCTTTTGTCATCATAAATTATTAACAACAATATATTATTAAATGGTGATAACTTAAAGCAATAAATGTTGGACCACTAATCATATTATAATAAGATAAGAATTATTGTAACTTAATAGTTAATACATATCATCAATAATAACATAAAAATATTACCACTTAATTGATGTTAGTAGTGTGTAATTAGCGAAAGTAGGAATAGTTAGAATTGCATTAATGGTGAGAATATGAAAAATGAGAAATTTTCAAAGTTAGGTAATACGCATAACAAACCCGAATTCGAAAGTAGAGAACTCCGACCGCGGCGCAGTTTACTTGTGCCCCCAAAATTACTATACTATGGCACTTTTTGAAAAAATAGCCTAAAAGAGTATATCATTTAATTTTTTAATACAAAAATTAATTTTATTTAAAAAGTAACATAAGTTGACAGAGGAAATGTTGACTTCTTGAAGAGTCGACATTCCCAACGTCGACTCTTATTAAAAAATAATTTCTACAGTACTCAAGAAAAATAAAAATAAAAATTGCTAGGAGTCGACATCCATGATATCGACTCCCATTATTTTATGTTATTTTTAAGACAGCTAAGAGACCGTTGGTTGGACGGCCCGGTGGTGGAGTGGTGGTTGGAGCAACCTTGGGGTGATTGCCGGTGAGGGATCATTGGTCGGCGGCGTTGTTTGGAGAGAGCAAAAAAAGGAAGGGGAAGGGGTAAGGAGAGAGAGAGCCGCAGTGGACGAATCTGACTATAGTAGTGGTGGCGGCGACGTCTGTAGCAGTGACCAGGGTGAGAGAGGCGGCGATGGTGACGGGGAGATGAAGATCTTGAGAGAAGACATGGGGAGAGAGAGAGAGAGAGAGAGAGAGAGAGTGAGCAGTGGTCGTGACATGAGGTCGGGCATCGCTGGCGGTGATGGCTACGGGGATGGGCAGAGCAACGGCGGTGGCTGAATGGCTAGCCAGGCGGCGATCGATGGCGGGTTAGGGTGGTGGTGAAGGATGAAGATGATGATGACTAGTGATAGGTGAGAGAAAATTTTTTGGTAATTTTAATTTTTTTTTGAATTTTTTTTATAATTAAAAATTATTTTTTAATAGAAAATTGAGATAAATTATTATTTTATTAAGAATCGACAATAAAAATATCGACCCTTTAAAGAATTGACATTTTTATTGTAAACTTAAATTATTTTTGATATTATTTTTATTTTTATATTAAAATATTAAAAAATATATTTTTTGTGTCATTTTTCTAAAAAGTCCCTATATTTGTTTACGCGCCAAAACGTCAACGCTCCAAAGTAGCGGCCCACCTACGAAACAAAAAATAAATAAATAAATGATAAAGCTTAATCAAATGAAAGTATTAAACAAAGCCACGTGACGTAATCCTGTACGTTGACCAGACCGTGCAAGTTTTTTTATATGAAGCCACGTGTGAAATCAGAGCCTATCGTATGTTGCCAAGCGCTACAGTAGATATACGTCAGCAAGACGTAGGTAGTGATTGGGGCACGACAAAATTGCAACATAGTTGTTAAAATGTCAACAAACCGTAACAACCGTATGAAAATAGATACATTAATTGCATTATATATACGCTGAACATGGTTACGTACTTACATTTTTGGCATGGGGGATCGAGAAAAACGAACACTTGGGAGCCTGTGCACGGAAATTATTAAATGTGTTTTTCATATTTTATTTGTAAACTGATATGTTGAATTGTTTATTGAAAATATGCAACACATGTCACTAGATTTATAGTCGAATAATAAGGATTTAAATTTGATATTAATGATTTTTAGTTTGAATTCTATTGTCTTTTTCTCTTTTTTTTTTGTTGCTTACAATATTAGTGTTTGAGGAATTTTTTTTCAAACAAAAAAAGGAAAAGAAAATGGTAGTGTTTGACAAATATAGTTGCTCGATGACATTGTTATATTACTTCAAAAGGTTAGTTTTTCTAAAGAAATATTTTTATTTTGAAAATAATGTAATTGTTTTAATAGTAAAAGTACTTGTGATTGGAAAAGGGGGAAAAAAAACTATCTAGTTTTTCAATATTTCTTCTTCTTCTCTTTTTTTTACTATTGTAGTTATAGCTCAATAATGAGCGTTTAAACCTGACACCATTGAAATATTGAGTTTAATTGTTTAAACCCTTCTTTATTCTTCTCTTTTCTCTTGGATGAATATGCGTGTGTATGTGTGTGTGTGTGAGCTTTGATTGATATTTATAAAATATTTTAAATTGATTGTATAATATATATATATATATATATATATATATATATTTCCTTTTGGACAAGTAAGTTTGTAGTTTAGTACGTGTCAAGCTAGAAAAGCCAATTTCAATCTCTAGAAATATAATTCAACGTTGCTATGGTCTATACTGCTGCTAAATAAAGTACACTAGTTTTCTTTGTTTAGGGTATCAAAATTACCTTTTTAAAATTTCATAATAGTGGATCAATGAGGCATTGCATCAGCAATTATAAGGTGAAGAGTCCATAACTTTTATGATTTTAGCATGTAGGTACGATACCACATAATTTAATATTACTTTCTTTCTATAATATAATAATTTGATTGAGTGTAATAATATATTTTACATTTGGAATAGGCAATTTTTTTGGGTAAAAAAAAAAAAAAGCGCATAATAGTGGATTTTAGATAGATCTAAAAGAATGTCCTTATCTAAAAGCATATCATATAGGGACATGAGTATCAAAGCTGGAATTATTTGGGGATATTGGCTATATATGAATAACGCATAATGGCGGTCCTTCAAGATCAATAATGCATATATAATAGTTAATAATATATATTATCTTATATTAATATACATCACAATGTAGAACTCACTAATAAGTTTGATATATATTAAAGAGATATTTATTTTCCTGAAACTAATGTGTTCATATATAAGTGAGAATGCCACAATCGTAAATCATGCTACATATATATTTGTAATTTTAAATTGCTGCTGGTAGGTAATGAATTGAAATGGTATAGTTTTTTTAAATAAAATATTGAAGAAGCAATTGACTTTGGGACAGTCCAATAACTGGGATTTGGACCACGTACGCAGGGTTTGCATGTTTTTTTTAATTTAAGAAAAACTTGTCCCCGAAACTTAATCAATTATTGAGTCCCAACAGCCAACTGTCAAATTGACGTTTAATTTCATATATGTTTTGATATTGATTGTTATTTGTTTGTCAGCTATGGATCGACTTTTTTGTGTTGTCGTTTTTAAGATTAGGCGTTTATTATCGGTTCGGATCTTCTGTCACATAATCATGTTACATCTTCTGTTACATTCATCAATACACGCCATGTGTATTGGTGAGCGATCGAGATAAGGAAAGAGAATCTTTATATTTTTTTTTTCATATCATCAGTTTTTCTCTTTCCTTATCTCGACCGCTCACCAATACACGTGGCGTGTATTGATGAGTGTAACAGAAGATGTAACACGATTATATAACAGAAGATCCGAACCGATTTATTACAACTTAATAACAATTCTGATGATAGGCATGCATCGTGGCCAAAATATCGAAAACTATGGCGGGTTATAATGTGCATGAACCCAGTGCTAGAGCAGTTGTAGTAGAGCAATACGTTGACCTTGAGAAAGACAAAATAATCTTACTTTTTACAATGTTTTTTTGTATAAAAGGAAAAAGAAATTATGAATCGGGCTTAGAAACGTAAAGCTCGTTTGGATTGATATTTCGTGTCAAGAGAAAATTACTTATTTTTTGAAAAAAGAAAGAAAAACTTTTCAATGAGAATAATCGGTGTTTTGTTATATATATTTTTTTTTAAAAACTAAAGTTAGGGAGAAACAAAAAAGTTTAAAAATAGTTGTTTTTTTTAAAAGCTATCCAAACACATTTTAAAGCACTTTAAATTATTAAATTCAAATGCAAAATTACTTAACTTGTTAAAGCTATCCAAACGGGTCCATAAACTTGTGTTTGTCTTTCATACACTACTCATTATCTTGGTACTTCAAATTTTCTCCTTCCTTATAATGCTTGAAATGCTTAATTCCAATAAAAATACCCGAGTGTTGCAAATCATGACTTTTGCGCTGATTTTGTGTTTTCATGCCAACAAGATAAGATTTCAACAAAATCGTTGCATGATTATATTATTCTAATACTATTAAAAACAATTCCTAATTTGATACTATAATGTGACTATATTTCACTATAAAATATCGAAATAGGCTATTCTTACATTGAAATACATAGTGCTTAAATTATATGGCTAGTATCTCCAAATACAAAATGTCACAATATCTACTTGTAATATATGTCTTAATAGTCTTTTTTTCAGTTGATGTGGAATTAACATCCACTTAGAGTTCACTGTTCAGGATAATCAAAATCTTATTTTCATTTTAGTTGGTATTTGATATACAATATATTGTTTTTCGTTGCAACTCCCCCTGAAAACTATCCTTAAAAGTCGTTGAATAAAAATATTTTGCCACCCAAAATATAGCGGTTTTTAGACTTAACCACCTAAATTTCTTTTTGTTGCGTGCCGATCACGAATGAAAGACTACAAGTATTTGCAGTTAACCACCTAATTTATAAATTCGGGTCACTTTATTGTCAATCACCATCTAAAATATACGTATGTTACAATTTACCATCTAAAGTATATGAAATTTGCAGTTTACCACCTACGTACGAGTTTCAGTTAAAAAAATGATCAAATTTTTATCACATGACCTCACTAAAGGCAAAACAATCTTTTTTGAATCAATACGCACTCAAAAAAATGTGAGAATTGTTAGCAATAGGGTTTGAACTTTGGCATTGATTAATCTCATGTGTGTGTCATGTGATAAAAGTCAGGTGATTTTTTTAACCAAAATTTGTAAATAGGTGGTAAACTGTTAAAATTATTTACTTTAGGTAGTAAATTACAAAATCCATATATTTTAAGTGGTGATCGACAACAGAAAAAGTTTAAGTGACCAGAATTCATAGATTGGGTGGTAAATTGCAAAAATCTGTATACTTTATGTGGTGATCGGCAATAGAAAAAAATTTAGGCGTTTAAGCCTAAAAACCCCTATACTTCCGGTGGTAAAATATTTTTATCCCAAGATCATTTGACTAAGAATAGGGTTTAATCTTTTCGACGATTCCAAGAGTTGTTTCAATATAGAGGGGAATTGATGTTTATCTGAACAATATTGACTAAGTTTAAGATTAAGTAACGTGTAGATTCATACTAAATACCACGTAGAAAGTAATTATTAGCTAAGCTTAGTGGAGGCGAACCAGTATTATGTGTAAATTATTCTTAATTAATGTCCTAATTGTATACCTAACGGCGGCTTAAAAATGTCACACTAATCTGTTCTATGAAGGCTTTTCACACGAAAGCTTCTAGCTTTAATTAATTATTTCTATCTATACTAATCAAATTATGAAGGCCGTATACATTATACAATATTAGTTACTAAATTATGAAAATAATAGAGAACACATTACGTTAGCTACCAACATATATATGACTATACACATATATTTTTTATGGCTATTATTTATTATTATTTCTCAAAGTAAAAAATAATTGTAGTGTAAGCATGTCAGCAAATTATCATACATGTTCCCTTTCTGGGCATTAAGCCTAAGATCTGACGTTAATTTTTTTAAAAATCCGTTAATGCATATATCTACACGTTGATGCCGGGACTAAATCAAGATCATTTCATCAATATACACATTTGGAATTTCATAATAATTAGGAAAGAAACAACAAAAGGGAAATTTTACTGGAGTAATTTTTACCTTCTTATTTGTTTTCAATTAGAGTAATCAAAATTTATTAATGGAAAGCTTAGTATGCTACGCAAAACATATTTGGTGCACAGGATTTAATGAGAAAAATTTCTTATATATATATATATATATATATATATATATATGTGTGTGTGTGTGTGTGTGTGTGAGAGAGAGAGAGAGAGAGAGCTAGTTAATTAGATGAAACGCCAAAATTGATTGTAGTCGATAATTATCCTAGTTACAAGAAAATATTATTTTTGATCTCATGAGTTAGGTCCAATTGAATACGGAGGCCTGACATTACATCTCACATCTTTACAATTATTTCAATTTTAATCTTTCAACTAACATTTGTTCGATTTTTAATGATGAATTAAATTATCATAAGAAATTTGAAAACATCACGAGATCATAATCATACACTCGTATTACTCCTTTTACCCTAAAAAAAATTAAAAAAAATTTACAAGTTGAGAGATATATCTTCTTAATTAGGTAGAAGCAATAAAACATCAAATCAATTTAGGAAATCATCCGAATCGCATTATTGTAGGAAATTAATTAAAATTATCCTTGGATCTCATGTAAATCTTGATTACACGTGCATGATCAATTAAGTGCCATCACATCATACCAAAAAAAATTAAACTTCTCAAAATAAATAAATAAAACTACGCTAATCCCCTGTCACACATTTAAGATTAATGTCATTAATCAGTAGTTCAGTACTTTGCTAATCCCAGGAGGGAGAGGGTCAGCTCATGACAATGACTCATTACCATGCAATGTTCAAATTTGAAAAAATTGATGACTATTCATTTGTCCTGTTGCTAAACCCTAGCAAATTAAGTTAATTTCTATCTGCTGGCAGCAAATACAAATCCCATTTGTCAGCGTAATTTTGAAAAACCAAAACCAAACGCATATGCATCACATCCTCAACAAAGTCGATAGATCAAATGTTTTTAAGTCGTCAGTATGAATACACGTGTAAACAGTAGATAATATAAATTTGCCAAACATGTTACATACCACAAATAGTTGAAAAAAAATCACAAGGGGGATAATTCATAATTTGATAGTGTTAATGATTGAGCATTGGTGAGCCCCTCGAGAGTATTCTCCACAATATTCGCTAGTGCTTGCTCGGGTCAAGTGGGTCGCACTATGTGCCCATGGACCATGGTCCAATATTCCTATTAATCAAACATTTGAAATTATTGTAGGGGTCAAAGTTATGGATAAAAAAATTAAGAAAAGGAACTTTGAACATATGAATTTGAGGCGCGACCATACTTGTTCTAGAAATACATGCACTTGCAATCTATTTCACAGTATGCGAGTAGAATATAAAATAAAGAAAGAAAGAAAGAAAGAAAAAAAAATCAGATCAGTACTTCAAAGATATGACAATGTCTCTCGAAGTCTACGAATTGCAACTTCAAAGATTTTTCTATGAAAAATTGTTCATAAGAAAGTTTTTTTTTTTTTTTTTAAGGTTGTGTTTGAATTAATAGATCTAAAGATAAGGACTTTAAATTTACAATGACAAATTCATTGAGTTTATTTAGATAAATTCTACAGTGTTTTTGTATCACACATTGGGTAGTAAAGAAATACATGACCTTCTTCTAAGCTTGGTCCAAAAAATTCAAACCAAAGTATTAATTGGATATCCTTTTTGAGTGAATTGTTTGTAATCTAATAGGCTCGAGGGATTGCGGCATGACAAATTCATATTATGTTGTTTTTCAAACCCTTCAACTCTCAATTAGAGCTACATTTTGAATTATTGTGATAAATTTTAAATTCATTAAATTTGAAACCCCTCTCCCCCTTTTCCTGAATCTAGGCTTGTCAATCGATAGGATTTTATTCTACCCGTACTCATTTATTCTTTACCCATACCCTATCCTTATCCTAAAATTTTAAAATTTATTCCTACCCTATCCTACCCTAACCCATACTACTACAAATAAATGAGTTAGGGTAGGGTCTTCCCCGTTCCTACCCATTGAGTAATAATATCCAATAGGTATTCACTCACGACACATATTTTTCACACACACACACACACACACACACACAAATACTGCACACACATTTTTCACACACACTACGCACATATTTTTCACACACACACACACTGCACACAGTTTTAATACAAACACACACACTGCACACACACTAAACGCACACATTTTTCACATACACACATACTGTACACAGTTTAACACACACACACACACACATACACACACACACTAAATGCACACATTTTTCACACATACACTACACATAATTTTCACACACACTACACATAATTTTCACCCACACACACACACACACACTGCACATAATTTTCACACACACACACACACTGCACGCGCGCGCACACACACAACTCTATGTGTGTACGTGTGTGAAAACTCACACTACACGTACACAAAACAAACACACACACTAACACAGTGTGTGTGAAAACACAATTTCACACACTGCACACACACACACAAACACTGTGTGTGTGTGCGCGCGCATAGTGTGTGAAATTGTGTGTGTGTGTGTGCAGTGTGTGGGTGTGTGAAAAATATGTGTGTGTGTGTAGTGTGTGTGCAATTTTTGTGTGTGTGTGTATGTGTGTGTGTAGTGTGTGTCTGTGTGTACGTGAAAACTATGTGTGCGCAGTGTGTGTAAATGCGTGTGTATGTGTTAATTGTTTGTCTTTGCTAAAAAAAAAATATGATTGGGTAGGGTCCATACCCTACTCTAAAAATAGGATAGACTCAATACACATACCAAATAGGTAAATATTTAAATATGGTAGGATCGGATAAGATATATGGTATATTTAATCGAATATTTTTAAGATTATGGTTAGAGTAGGGTATGATTAATAATAATTTGGACAATCTTTATTTTATAAGCGAACTTTTAAAATTTGAGTTTGACTCAAATCCTTAATATTTCTAAATTTCTTTTCTTTTTTACTTATAAATGAGGAATGATCGAGACCCCTTCAATTGTTATATCAATATTTAAACAAGAAATACAAATACTTATAAATCAATAATTTCATATTCCAGATATTAATATACTAAAAGCCAACTGCAACACGTGTCCAACTCGAAAGTCACATAAAACTTTTTTGATTATGGACCTTCAAATATCTTTTCTACTAGGTACTGGTTTCTTAGAAATTGCGACACAACTTCCGATAATTTGGGCCTTCGGCCTTATGTATTCACTGAGTGAGCTTATACAAGATAATACTCAATACACACATTAATCCGAGAGGCTCATCAATGAGGTCAGCAAGCCTTTTATAAGCAGGCCCATATCGAAGTCCTACTGCCGTATATCTTAATGACATAGATTGGTACACAGAAATAGAGTGGAAATGGAATGGGCATTCTTATGCTCATTTCTAAATTCTAATGACACAATTGATAGTTTAAAGGTGGGAATGCTCGTTGTCGCATGAATCACCATTTTCGTACATGTAGGTTAGTAATGCCATCCATTTTACACGAGTCTAGTCATTCCCAATAAGTTAATAGTAAACTATATTTTTATATAATTAACACAATACTTATTAAATTTATTTTCAACAAAAAAATTAGTTATTAAATTTATTATATAGTATAAAGTTTGAATTTACACAAATTAAATATTCATAAATGCATTAAATATGTATTAAATTGTATTTATTACATATATATATATATACATAAATTATATATATATATTTTTAATTTATATCTAATATTTCATTTTAAGATGTACAATATATTAACATATCCTGACATACACTCGTATATACACCTATATGATAATATAAAATTAATATTAAAAATTTGTTGATATATTTGGCATTCATAATTAAACTATATATTAAATTTATTTAGGCAACATATATTTTATCATATATAGTAAGTGCGTGTATAATTACATATATCAATATAAAATAATTGATATATACCAAATTGTTTTCACTCAAATAGGGAAAACAAGTTCCTTATTAACAATGGTTAAGAAGTCTAAACTGAATTAATCAATTGGCGGCTTTTTGTTTTAAATGATATTTCGCTTTGATGATCCCCACATTTTGCTTAAGCTAAATTTTTAAATGTATTGTTCATTTTTCGGCCCTTTTTCGTTTTAAATTATACATTTATTTTTTAACTAAGGCTGCTAAAGCAATTTGGTGTGAATAATATATAAATAGTAGTATTATTCAACCATTATATATATATATATATGCTCCCAAATCGCTTTTGCCTCGTCAAATCTTTCAGGAAAACTCCCAATTAAAATATTTATTTTCTGGTGATGGATAAGATCTCCATATCAGATAACAAAAGTTAATTTCACTATAAGAACAACAACCTATGTTTCTGTATATGAACTAAAATTTCATCCGTGAGGCACGGGAAATATATATATATATATATATATATATATATATATAAATTTTGGTATAATCAATGTATGAAAGTTTTTAAAATCCTTACGTAGGGTTACGTGTCAAATAATTTTAATTATTTAAAATTAAATTATTTAAAAAAATTGCAATTAGAAAATTAGTTTTGTTATTTAAATTGAAAATGAATCCATTTTATTTTAGATATTGAATAAGTGGTGGATTTTTTGGGATAAATATGAATAACGAAGTGCTTAGTTAAATTCATATAAATAATATTTTGCTTTTATACATGGCTAAATAGAGTTAAATAAAACTATCCATATATACGATTATTTAGAGAAACTCAAAATTTTTGAATTATATATATATATATATATATATATAAT
Organism: Petrea volubilis; assembly: GCA_026212405.1. Taxonomy (NCBI): domain Eukaryota; kingdom Viridiplantae; phylum Streptophyta; class Magnoliopsida; order Lamiales; family Verbenaceae; genus Petrea; species Petrea volubilis. Next base: position 12,765,280 of record CM047875.1, read on the forward strand.
AGTGGGTCGTATAAATCTTACATTCCCGATATATATAACGCATTCGGTTAATAGATAGATGACATGTAATCATTTAAGGTTTCTCTTAATTTTTATTTATTTATGTTTTTACTCAAAGTTCATTTAGATGTGCTTTTTTTAGAGGAGAAATCCTTATTTTTTGAAAAAAAAAATTAAAAGTGAAAAATTTGTATTTGAACAAACTATTAGAAAAACATAGAAGCTAGAAAAAAAAAATGCCAAAAAAAAAAGAACTTTTTTAAAAGCTACACATAGTCCTATAAACAATAAAAGCTACTCAAACTAGTTTTTAATAAAAGTTCATTTTAAATCATTTTTAATTGATATACCCAATTCAAAATTGACAAACTTAAAAAAAAATCTATTATAAAAAGCATTGCTCGAAAAATATTTTTTTTTAAGTTGATTCAAATGGCTCTAAATTAAAAATATATTATTATTATTATTATTATTATTATTATTATTATTATACAACTCATTCGGCTACTCCACACAGTTTACTTAGTCTAATTTGAAATACGTACAACCGAAAATATTCAAAACGAAGACAACACATTGGATCAATAACAATTTAATTATGTTAATGATCAAAAAAGCCTCAGGTGTAACACGACGATTTATATGCAAATCAACACACATTTTCACGAACATCCTCACGCCGGTTCAGCGCTTTGTATTCTTCAATTTTATTCTTTTTCTCGAGCTAATGTACGTGTAACACGAAAAACAGTTCAATTCTGTCTTAATCAAGCTGCAAATTGCAATACTTGCACCTTATATTTATGAAAAACTATTACAAATTAATACTAAAATAATAGCTTATTCCCTTCAAACTTTTTGTTCGGTATATTATTGTTGCGGGCTAAGCCCAAAAGCAATACTAAAAACTCTGTAATAATTACACAAGACCCAATATATTGAACACAAGCCCAAATAAATATTTAAAAATATACATCAAGCCCATCATTATACATATTAAATCTAAGCCTTTAATATTAGGGCATACCACACCTTGAGATTGTGATAAGTGTCCAAGTATGGTGAATTGTATAAATATCTGAATCCTTCTATTTTGAGACAGGGAACTTGCTATTCTAGGAGCACACTTTCTTCTCCAAGAGGATATCTTCATCTTTTGCTTGTTCGGCAAGAATCCTAGAATAATCTTGTGGGAGCTGGAAATTAACCTCACCTGCTTCAATTATAATTTTCTATTCCGCCTTATAGTTTATTTTTCAAATTGATGGCATCTATCAATTATCTAATTACAGAGAAATCAAGGTTCATCTTACAAACACATGTCACGAATTTAAAAAATAAAATACAAGCTTGGTGAATTAATAGAGATAATTTTAGTTTGTATTATTTGGCTCGTGAAAGATAATGTTGCCACGTACAATGTAAAGCTCCAATTTAAATCTCTAATGTTTTTTTCTGTACTATTTTTTTATTACCTTTATTAATATATATATATATATATCCACGGTTGAAATTAAGAAAGGCTCATCAGCTCACTGTTAACAAGATAAATGTAAATAGGGATGGGCGCGGGTGGGGTTTTTTTGGGGTTCGGTTTGATCGGGTCGGCTACCTGAAATTACTACCCGAATTAAAACCGACATTTCGGGTGCCCGAGTTTCGGGACCCGAAAACCCGATTTTAGGAAAAAAAAAAAAAACTAGGGTTTCATAACCCAACAGCCAACATTAGGTGAAATAGAACCAAATGGGAGTTTGCAAATGAGTTCTTCAAGAGAGGAGAAAACACTTGCTATGTGAGATTCTTGAGAGCTCTTCACCAACCAATCACCAACCAAAGCTTCGTCTAATACCCAACCCAAGTGTGAGTCACTACCACCGCTCTCATCCCCCATCACCGGTGACATAGGTTGTGGCTATACCACCGCCGCCACCACCATGTTTGAGCCAACTACAATACCGTTGCCCACATGAGAAAGCTGTAATTTATCTTTATTTCTCTGTAACTCATGTCTTCTCTCCTCTGAGCTTCATAAATGGCACCTCAATTGTGCAAAAGCCTTTGAATTTGCTCATTGGGTACCAAAATATGTTTTCGGGTACCTGATGAGTAATTCAAGTATTAATTAAGGTATCAGGTACCCAACCCGAAACTATATATCAATACGGGTATCCGACCCGATATGGTTAAATCCGATCGAGTCAGGTCCGATATCAGGTAACCAGACCCAAACGCCCACCCCTAAAATGGAACAGATTATGTTATATGAACATGCTATAAAAGATCCGTACTAGTTATACTCATCCCACTTTAGGACTAGCTTTTTGACAATTACGCTTGTGAAAATTGCAAAAATTAATCAAATAGTCGATTACCAACATCCAGTCTCCAAGAAATTCATCAATAAAAGCTTACTAAAACAATTCCAATTTTTAACTATTTCAGGTTATAACATATATATATATTAATAAAGAAAAAAAACTGAATAGAAGTCTCCTCAATGCAAGGGAAATTTTTTACTGCCTTGGGTCGGCCATATTAGAATTAATCACGTAGTGAGTATTTTATATTTGTTATGTAGTTGATTTACAGTTTAAAGAGAGTGATTAATTACATATTAAGCACAGAAACACTCATTATATAATTAGTTGCGTGCGGTCAAATTGAGTTTGGATAAAGAATGTTCCTCGTTGCACTTACTTATCTCGGGGCGTTTTTGTTAAATAGCCTTTTCAAGTTTTCTTTTTAATTAAATAGCCCTCAAGTTTTAATCTTTAGCTAGATAGCCTTTTTGTTTATTAACTCTAATTAAATGAGATTTAGATAAATAATCATCTAACTTTTAGACATTATATTTTAACCCCTAAAACCAAGAATATTGCAACCCACGATCAAAACCCTCGTCTCATTTCTCAGACAACCTGCGATTTCTTTGGGTAGTATTTTTCCTTCCACATTGTAGTCGAATATTGACAACCTGCGATTTATCAGACAACCTGCGATTTCTTTGGGTAGACAAACTGTACAAGAGTTTCTTCACAAAAAAGACGTAACTACTTAAGGTAAGAACGCCCTTCTTTGTGGTTTTAACTGTATAGAGCACCATTATTGCATCATTTCATAATGGGTTTTGGAAAATAACCATTAATTCGACAGTTGGGTTGGTGGTTCACCATTAATGGCGATCCCGTGCACGGGGAAGTGAAACAGTTAAACCTTGTGTGATCGATTGATCGACCGTAACTTATCGATTAAGAGATCTCTTGATGCATGTGATCGCTTGATCGACCATGATATATCGATTAAGCGATCTTGTGTGAATGGTCGATCTCTTAATCGACCATCCTATATCGATTAATCGATGTATTTGTGATCGATTAATCGACCACATTTATCGATTAATCGATCTTCTACCACATATATCGATTAATCGACCATAAAATATCGATTAAGCGATCTTCTTGTCTTTATATCGCCTAATCGACCATTTGATATCGATTAATCGATGTATTTATCATCGATTAATCGACCATAATATATCGATTAATCGATCTTTTTATCTTTGCATCGATTAATCGACCATGTTATATCGATTAATCGATCCTTTGTTTTCTGTCGATCGATCGTTTTTATTATTATTATTATTTTTTGGCGCTCGTGATAATTTTGCATTTCTGTTATCTTATAATATAGGTATTTGGCAGCAAATATGGAGGAAGAATTTGTTGTAGGTGTTGAATTTGGCGAGTGGGTAGAAGAAGAGGCTTGTTTTAAGTGGACAGGGAAATGCAAAGTAACGACACCTCTTGTTGTTACTAAAGACATTTCTTTCAATAGCTTGATTGATAAAATTATTGAGAAGGGGCAACTAAGTTGTTCACGGGCTAATGTTAATGTGAAGTATATGATAACAAAGGCACCTCCTCCACCACACATAACACATCCAGCTGAAATAAAGTCGGACGATGATTTGAAGGTATACTTTGCTGATGTTGCTAGTGAGGGTTGGAGACCAATTCTAAAAGTGTCGGTGTTCAAGTCGAATATTGATGGTTTCAACTTTTACAATAATGACAATTATTTGAACAATGAAAATCCAGTATATGGTTGTACATCAATTGGTGACAATGACAATGTGGAGGAGCAATACACAGAGGAACTGCTTCACAATGATGTTATGGTCCACGAAGATGTCGCTATGACTCAAGAACTACATGAAGTGGATTTTGATGTCGCAGAAGAACCCATTTATAAAGAACATGTTTCAAGTGATAGGAGCGTGATAGGAAGTCAATCACGACATTCGTTTGATGATAGGTCGGAGTTTCAAGTGGGGTGTTTGTTTAATAACAAAGCCGAAGTAGTAAGAAAAATTCAACTCATTGCTGTGAAAGCAAAGTTTGAGTATTCCGTCAAAAGATCAAACAAATCATTATATGTTGTAGCATGTGTGAGCCCAACATGCAAGTGGTGGATTCGTTGTTGTAAGTATATGAATTCGGAGAAATTTATTGTCAAGAAATATATTAGTGAGCACACATGTGGGCTGGATCATATATCAGGCCAACATCCCCAAGCATCGGCCAATCTCATAGGAGAATGTGTCAAGGACCAATTTGTCAAAGGGGAAGGACTCACACCTAGCGGAGTGCAGACTTATGTAGAAAAAAATTTAGGATGTTCTGTGAGTTATTGGAAATGTTGGAGAGGGCGACAACTTGCAAAGGATTTTGTGAGGGGAACAGCAGAGCATGGGTATGCAGTTCTTGAGGCCTATCGTTTCATGTTGGAGTCAGAAAATAACGGAACCAAGACAGATTTGGTGGTCAACTCTAAAAATCAGTTTCAATTCTTTTTTGTAGCATTTGGCCAATGCATACGTGGTTTTTCATTTATGAGGAAGGTAATGGCTGTTGATGGATGCTTTCTTAAAGGAAAGTATGGCGGTACATTGCTAGTGGCCACTACACAAGATAGTGAGAAGCATATTTATCCTATTGCATGGGCTGTGGTTAACTCTGAGAATGACCGTTCATGGGAGTGGTTTTTTAAAAATCTAAAAGATATAATTCCCGATAGTCACGAGATATGCATAATATCCGATAGACACGGCTCTATCAAGAAGGCTGTGCAACGTGTTTATCCTTTAGCACATCATGGGTATTGCATGAAACACATTGCCGAGAACTTGAAGCAAAAGTTTAGATGCGGTGATATCCTTAATCTATATTACTCGGCAGCTAAATCTTACACAGTTGGTGAGTTCCAACAACATTTCAGCCAAATACGCCAACTTAAAAGTAAAGTGGCTGACTACCTCGAAAAAGATATTGGCTTCGTGCGTTGGAGTAGAGCTTATTTTCCTGGTAATAGGTATAATATTATGACGACTAATATTGCGGAGTCTATCAACTCAAGACTTCTAAACGAAAGGGAATTTCCAATTGATGCTCTTTTTAACGCAATCCAACAAATCTTGTCAGAGTGGTTTTGTGAGCGTCGTACGGAGATGGTTAAATGCAATACACGATTGGTTCCATCAAAAGAAAGTGAACTTCGTGACAGTTTGGAAAACTCAGCATCTCTTGACGTTGTACAACTCAACGTGCATGAGTACCATGTGCGTGGCTACGGTCCGAATGTTGTTGTTGATCTTAACAATAATCGATGCAGCTGTAAAGTATTTGATATTGATAGGGTCCCATGCCCTCATGCCATAGCTGCTTTTAGACATCAGAATTTGCCCGATTTTGGTATGAGATTGTACTCAGCATGCTCTTCTGCATATAGAACTGATGAGTTTTTGCATGCTTATGCAGAAACAATCTATCCTATTCCTTCGGAGGATTTGTGGGTGGTTCCTGAATCGATAAAAGATATTATCATTGATCCTCCTCATGTGAATCCATCAAAAGGCAGGAAAAGAGTCAAGAGGATCCCAACTGCTTGTGAGGTTCATCAGAAGAAGAACAAGTGCGGACGATGCAATAAGCCAGGTCACAAGAAAGGAACCTGCAAAGAACCCCTTACAATTTGTAGTTTATGATCAAGTTTGTGCCTGTAAATATCACTACTTTTAATAAAGGGAATTTCAAGTTGATCATCAAAAGTCTATTTTGAATCAAATTCTTGTGTTTATATATCGAACAATCGACATATTATATCGATCAATCGACACAAAATATCGATCGATCGATATATTATGTCGATTGATCGATATCTCCACTTGTATTCTGTCCAATTTCTGAAGGCCAAGCCTTATAAAGCAAAGAAAAAAGTCGATCAGTCGACATGGAATATCGAACGATCGACACATTTCATCGATCAATCGACATAAGTTATCGATTGATCGATATACCTATTCCTCTTATTCTGACCAGTTTCAGAAGCACAAGTGTTGGAACCACAAAAAAAAAAAAAAAAAAGTCGATCAATCGACAATGTAAATCGATCATTCGACATTATTTATCGATGGATCGATATCTCCACGCCTTAAAGCAAAGAAAAAAGTCGATCAATCGACACAATGTATATAAAAATATAAAATTGCAATACATACATAATCGATCAAGAATTTAATAAGGAAATAAATATCGATCAATCGATGAACCTATCGATTTATCGATAAAAAATAAATCGATCAATCGATGCACCTATCGAATATATGTATCGATCAATCGATAAAAAAAATCGAGCGATCGATGAATGTATCGATCAATCGAGTAAAAAAATCGATCAATCGACAATTCTAATTTTATTTTATCAATACATATCGATCAATCGATAATAAACATCGATCCATCGATATATATAAAAATATCTAATCATACTATAGTATGACGTATATATACAATTTCAATACATACATAATACATATATATCTAATCATAATATAAAAATATATATATCTATAGTATGACATATATATACAATTGCAATACATAATAGATATATATCTAATCATACTATAGTATGACATATATATACAATTGCAATACATACATAATACATATATATCTAATCATAATATAAAAATATATATATCTATAGTATGACATATATATACAATTGCAATACATAATAGATATATATCTAATCATACTATAGTATGACATATATATACAATTGCAATACATACATAATACATATATATCTAATCATAATATAAAAATATATATATCTATAGTATGACATATATATACAATTTCAATACATAATACATATATATCTAATCATACTATAGTATGACATATATATATATATACAATTGCAATACATACATAATACATATAAATCTAATCATAATATAAAAATATATATATCTATAGTATGACATATATATACAATTGCAATACATAATAGATATATATCTAATCATACTATAGTATGACATATATATACAATTGCAATACATACATAATACATATATATCTAATCATAATATAAAAATATATATATCTATAGTATGACATATATATTATGTGTTTGTAGTATGACATATTATTGTATATTATATATATTATAGTATGACATATATATTATTGTAGTGATCGCTTGATCGATTAACAATATCGATCGATCGATTGTTCCATAATATTCATCTTGTTGTGATCGTTTGTTCGATTACACTGATCGATTGATCAATTATGTGTTTGTAGTATGACATATTATTGTATATTATATATATTATAGTATTACATATATATTATTGTAGTGATCGCTTGATCGATTAAAAATATCGATCGATCGATTGTTCCATAATATTCATCTTGTTGTGATCGTTTGTTCGATTACACTGATCGATTGATCAATTATGTGTTTGTTAATATTGGTCGTATAATGATCGGTTGATCGATTTTTTTGATCGATGGATCGATTAATTGTTTGTTCAAATACTGGTCTTGTAGTGATCGCTTGATCGATTACAAAGATCGATTGTTCGATTTTTGTTGTTGGATAACATTTTCGAGTCCTGCTGTGATCGGTTGATCGATTATAGTCATCGCTTGATCGATTACAAGAATCGATAGATCGATTATAAAGATCGATGGATCCATTTTTGCAATATTCTAAATCTTGTTGTGATCGCTTGATCGATTACAAAGATCGATTGTTCGATTTTTGTTGTTGGATAACATTTTCAAGTCATGCTGTGATCGGTTGATCGATTATAGTCATCGATAGATCGATTATAAAGATCGATGGATCGATTTTTGCAATATTCTAAATCTTGTTGTGATCGGTTGATCGATTATCAAGTTCGCTTGATCGATTATTATGATTCAATATTTACACATCTCAATAAATATTATGATTCAATATTTACAATTTACAAAATTTACAATTACAATTTACAAAATTTACAATTACAATTACACACCTCAATATTTACACATCTCAAAAAACAATTACAATTTACAAAATTTACACAGAAGCAATTTTACAGTGTTTCAAGTAGGGACAAGTGGATCCATTTTTCCAAAGAACATTTCAACAGCTAACCGCTTCCGGAACTCCATGATGTTATCGTCGTTCAACTTGTCCATCGCGGTGCCGGTCAAGTGAAATTCAATGAATTTTAATGCATACATCCCACAGTCCCCACTGCAAAAATATATGAAGCACATATATGAGAACAAAAAGAAAGAAGAAAGGAAATGTGATACATTACATAAAAAAGAAAATAAATACCTTCGCTTATTAAATGGACATTTGTCTAGATGTAAACTCCATTTTTGTTCAAGCAGCTTGCCCAACGCCCCAAAGTGACCCGTCTCTCTCAAGACTTTGGGGAATAATAAACATGCTGGTGCGAGCAGCTTCTTAAGCTCTGGACCCCGACAAACTTTATTGTTGCAATCTAGAACATGCACTTCCCCCTTATCCAAAATCCATGCGACGGCAACCCAATGCTGATTCTGTATGTTCAACACCCCATAGACTTTCTTGAATTCCACCCATGGGTCGGCATATTTTGGTTCATTGCCATTTGCATAGTCCAATAATTTCGGCATAATATGCATGAGTTCGATTGCATTATTCAAAGACTCGTTGTCGGTGTACCTACAGCTATCAACTTTGGAGGGTTCCACTCCAACAAAAAGCCGATCATAAGCAATTTCAAGCAGCTGCATAAACTGACAATCGACAAAACCTACGTCTTGATCATACAAAGTTGGATAATGCCTCTGTCTAATCCTCATAAGACATAGAGCTTCGTCGATATGCTGCAAAAATAAAAAAATATGTCAAGAATTTAATAAGGAAATAAATATCGATCAATCGACGGAAAAATCGATCAATCGATGAACCTATCGATCAATCGATAAACAAAATCGATCGATCGATTAATGTATCGATCAATCGATAAACAAAAATCGAGCGATCGATGAATGTATCGATCAATCGATAAAAAAAATCGAGCGATCGATGAATGTATCGATCAATCGATAAACAAAAATCGAGCGATCGATGAATGTATCGACAATTCTAATTTTATTTTATCAATATATATCGATCAATCGATAATAAACATCGATCCATCGATATATATATCGATCAATCGACACAATAATCGATCAATCGATAGTTTATTTTTATTGAAAAAAAACTGTAACTTACCTCTGATTGGAGCCATAGGCCTTCACCCAAAAGCGTGTGGAAAAATGGCTTGTCCAACGTCCCCATTTTACCATAAACCTTTTTGCCTTCTGGGCCTGATTCATACCACTGTAAGAAGTCAGATAACCTTTTTGAATCAAGTGGCGTAAACAAATCAGGCTTGGATGGTTGGGCAGCCACTTTCGCTTTCTTCCCTTTCCCACCCTCTTGAGTGAACGGAGACTTCGCGTATTTGCTTTTCTTTTTCGTTCTCTCCGGTTTCTTGTCCACCAATGCATACAGCAAGTCAATTCTTTTTTCTGTCTTCTCCATTCGTTCAGTCAGAAAATTTTTCAACCCGAGAATTCCATCATCAATGCTTTTAATTTTTTCCATAATTTCAATCGATGATAGATACGCACCGGCTTCCTTGGGTTGGGCAGAAGTGACTTGCTCCTTGATAGACTTCAGTTGTTCAATGATTTCATCATGATGTGCACACGATGAAGATGGAGACTCCCTCACTTCCTTGGGTTGAGCTGAAGTGACTTGCTCGTTGATGCATTTCAATTGTTCCATTATTTCATCGTGATGCGCACACGATGATGGTGGACGAATGTCTTCCTCAAGAGGCAGGCTTGGTTTGGGGGCAGGAGTTCTATTCAGGATTGGTTTTGGGGAGGGAGGTGGGGTTCTTGAGACTGTCGCTTCCTCATGATGCTGGAAATGTGGCGCCCCTTCGCGTTTAAACTCAATTAAGTCAGCATCATGCTCAGAAGAAGACCTCAATTCTGTAATCCCTTCCAAGTCTCGAGTGAGTTGATCGATTAGATCGTCAGAAATCTCTTGCAGATCATCAAATAATCTCATGTAAGGCTCTCTCAACTCCCTCTTTGTTGGGCGTAGGAAGGGACGCACGACCACCTCTTTGCATTTTGAGATTGCATCTTCAACCATCTCAAAAGGCAACTTTTCCGATTTTGTGGAATGCCACCTCACAATTCTTGGAAGTGGCAACAACGGATCATCCTCATCTGGAACCATGGGAAACCCGATGTTCTCAAAAGCAGGGGCAGCCTCATAAGCCCAAGCCTAAATGCAAAGAAACAAATCGATCAATTAAGGAATATCCTGAAAATTTTCAAAACATCGATCAATCGACAATATGTATCGATCAATCGATAAAACATATCGAACGATCGATGTCACACAGTCGATCAATCGACAGTGTATCGTTTGATCGACAAATGCAATCGATCACTCGATACTATGTATCGATCGATCGACGACAACACATTCGATCAATCGACTAAATATATCGATCAATCGATATAAAGATCGATTGATCTACAACATAAATCGATCAATCGATACATTTAGTCGATCAATCGATTATAATGATCGATCAATCGATATTTGAATAGAAATATGAGTTTACCTGTAAGGCCCAAGGAAATCCGACAATATTGTAGGACTCTGTTTTTCGGAAGTCTTCTCCTTTTTGAACCCATTGGAAATATTTTTTCTTCAATTCTCTTGTCCGGAGAGACTCCATTGTCATCACAAACGACTCCCTTCCCCATGGATAAGAATTGAAAAATTCCAGATTGTTGACAAAGAGAAGAAGGTCTTCGTTCACGTTTTTGTGGTCGTCCTTGGCCAAAAGGAATGTATGAACAAACCATACGAGACATAGTTTGAACTTGTCTTCTGCCGAAAAACTTTTCTTTTTCATGCATGCATCCAGGTCTGGAATTTTTACTGATTGTTTCTTATTACCCAGAACCTTCTGCAAGAAATTTTTGCTCTTCTCGTCGTTTCTCATCTTGTCCATTTCATTATTGGGAGGGAGGGGACCACAATTCAGACCAGTGACTATGGCGAACTCCGGCATGCCAAAACGAATGGGTTTGTTGTCGATGGCAAACCATAGCTCCCACTGCTTTTTGCACTGAATCTGACGGAGCATAAGGTAATGGCAGAGTTGTCCAGAAAATGACCAGAAATTCGTCATACGTAATAAATGGCCAAAACAGGTTTCAGAGAACCTCGACAACATATTCTCTCCCAAACCCATTAAAACTTCCTCCATTTTCCGAAGCTTAGCAACAGAAGATCTCACAGTCACCCTCACTGGGAAGTATTTGATGTCATCCAATATTGTCCGGAGTTGGTAACTATTAAAGCTGATAGACCGCGAACAAGATGGAATGGATAGCTCATCATCAACTGGAACATCCTCTTCTTTATTTTCCTATGTTCAAACAAAACACCAAAAAATCAGTTAATAGTGCAAAACCTTAAACCCTAAACCCTAAATCGATAAGGACAATCGCTTAATCGACATTAAAATCGATCAATCGACATTTAAATCCCTCAATCGACAATGACAATCGACCAACGGTTACGGTTGAAAATAATGGATTAAAGTACCTGTTCTTCTTGTGGAGCAGCACCGGTTTCCACGTTAACCACTGGCTCGTTCGTCAACGGCTCGTTCATCAACGGCTCGTTCACCAGTGGCTCGTTCTCCAATGGCTGTTGTGCTTCTTGTGGTACAGCATCGATTTGTTGGTCTTTCCTTTCTTCCATTTTTAACAGGTCTTGTAGTAAAGTGTAAACGTGATTAAAGTTTTCAAGGGATTTTTTTTGGGAAATCGACGAGACAAAGAGGGGAGAATTAAATTTTTTGGGATTTTATCAGGGTTTCACGACGATTTTCTTGAGTTCTCAAATGGATTCCAACTGAGATGAGAAGGAAGAGAAGAGATGAGGAAGGAGGAATGTGAAGCGTCTCTGAGAAGGAACTAAGAAAGTGTACCGCGCGGTGTCTATTATGATGATACGCTATGATCGATCAATCGATATCATATGATCGATCAATCGATATATGAAGATCGATGAAGCGATATACGATAATCGATTAATCGACATATTAAGATCGATTAATCGACTTTTTTGGATCGATTAAGCGATATATCTTAATCGATCAAGCGACATGTTGTGATCGATTAATCGACATGTTGTGATCGATTAATCGACATGTTTTGATCGATTAAGCAACACATATAGACGATCGATTGATCGATATAGTATAAATTATAAAATTATTTATTTACAAATCGACCCCCGTCCAATTCTGAAGTTTTTAGTTCACTTTATTGACCTTTAAATTATGCCACATCGAATATTTAACTTTAAAAAAAAGGGAAAAAAAATTGAGGGCTATTAAATTAAAAAAAAACTTGAAAGGTCGGATGAACAAATTTTCCGCTTATCTCGATATGTAGATCCAATATCTCAGCCACCGGTACCCCCAGACAAGCCAGAAAATCTTCACCAAACAAAGAAAATCATGTCTTCATCTTCCGATAATCTTCCATTGAAAGAAATCCGACGCGGCTGCGGCTTACCATTTTTCGGGCTGATTAAGAACCGTCTAGATTACTACTGCAAACAGGGCCCGGATGAATTCTTCAGGGCCCGAATCAAGAAGGACAACTCCACTGTCTACAGGGTTAACGGCCCGCCAGGCCCTTTCAATGCCAAAGACCACAGAGTTATCACTGTTCTCGACGCCGTCAATTTCCCAATCCTCTTCGACACTTCAAAAGTCGAAAAGAAGAACATTTTCACAGGCACTTACATGCCTTCAACTCACTTCACAGGCGGATATCGTGTTTGTGCTTATCCCGATCCTTCTGAGCCCAAACACGCCATTCTTAAAAGCTTCATTTCATGACTACTCACTAGATTGCACAAAAAACTGATCCCGACTTTTCGCGACTCAGTGACTCAGATCTTTACTGATCTTGAAACAGAGTTATCTGAAAAAGAGGAGGCAAATTTCAACCCCATTAGTGATAAAATGTCGTTTGATTTCTTGTTCCGTTTGTTTGCCAACAAGAGTTCGTACGATACGAGTGCCGGCGGAGACAACATTAATGCCAATCTTGATAAGTGGTTGTGTTTTCCAGCTTGCTCCTTTGATCACATTAGGATTGAAGTTCTTGCCAAATTGTGTTGAAGATTTGTTGTTCCACACGTTCCCTTTACCGTACTGCGTCGTGAAATCCGGGTATGAGAAGGTGTGCGACTCGTTCGACAAGGCAGCAGCGCCGCTGCTCGACGAGGCGGAGGGGAGGGGCTGATCAGAGATGAAGCGTCTCATAACCTTATGTTTGTGACAGGGTTCAATTCATATGGTGGCACAAAGGTGGTGTTCCCAGCTTTGCTAAAGTATGTTGGGACCGCCGGAGAGGATTTGCACCGCCGCCTAGCCGGTGAAATCAGGGCCATTGTCGAGGAGGAAGGCGGGGTCACACTGGTGGCGCTGGAGAAGATGAGTTTGACCAAATCCGTCGTGTGGGAGGCGTTGAGGATCGAGCCGCCGTTGCAATTTCAGTATGCGAGGGCCAAAGAGGATATTACGGTCACGAGCCATGATGCGTCGTTTGTGATCAAGAAAGGTGAGACTATTTGTGGGTATCAGCCCATTGCGACTAAGGATCCTAAGGTTTTTGTGAAACCTAATGAACTTGTGGCGGATTGGTTTGTTGGTGAGGGGGAGGAATTGATCAAGTACGTGCATTGGTCGAACAGGAGAGAGATCGATGACCCGATGGTTAATAATAAGCAATGCCCGGCGAAGGATATGGTGGTGGTGGTATCGAGAATGATGGTGGTCGAGTTTTTTCTGAGGTATGATACGTTTAGTGTTGAGGCTGGGAAGCTTCTCTTAGGCTCGTCTGTCACATTCAAATCTGTTACCAAAAAAGCTTGAACTGTCCTACCAGCTAGCAGTTATATTTCAATTTGGAATGTCATACAACCATTTAGTTTGAGGGGTTGCTATTGCTACGTTGATCTCCTTTGATGTTAAAAAAGAAAGTGTAATTTGTTCTTTGTATCGCGTAACTGTCCTTTTGAGTTTAAATTTGTTGTTTATATCAGTGGAGTTTTTAAAACACTGTAAGATTTATCATCATAAAATTGATGTTCATACATAAATTCAAGTTCTCGGATAAATAATTTAATAAGAACATAATTGTTTGTTTCTCCCTCTTCACAAAAATTGATAGAATTCTTTTTTCAGTGTCTTATATGTCTATATAACCCTAACACACAGGGAGGACCAATTTAAATATCTTTAAACTTGGAAAGAATTGAAAGCTTACAAAACACAGAGGGAGGACCAATTTATATATCTTACATGTCTATGTAACCATATAGAAAATTACACACACACACACATACGTTTTCTATAGGGATATATAATAAACGAGAGTCAAAGCTTAAACACAAATTGCTTGATACTCAAATTGTTGCTTTCTTCTTCAACTTTCAGTGTATTTATAACACAAAGATGATATTTCAATAAGGCAAGAACTCAATCCTCTATTTTAGGTACGTAGGCATTGAAGAAAATTAAGGCAAGTGTTTAACTTTCAATTCAATTTGAAATCCTCTTGTGATGACAAGTAGCCATTGGAGATCTTGATGGAAACTAGCCGTTAAAATATATTTTACAAGATAACAATGTGATTCAAATAATAAAATATAAAATATATTTTCTATGTCATCATCAAAATTATGGGTAACAATATTATACAATATATGCAATTACAATTGAAGAATAACTAAGAAAAAATTGGAAAATATCATGCTATCAACTTATATGTATACTAAAGTGATTTATATATATATATATATATGCGTGTGTGTGCTAATTTTTTGTTTTACTACAATAATAATAATAATACTAATAATAATAATATAAATAGAAAAAGCAAAAATTAAGGTGATCACCCTTATGTTTGCATCAAATTACGAAAAACCCCTAAAACTTTTATAATTACTAATACCTCTGTGTTTTCATGCCATTATCAAGAAACAACTTGTTAGTAGACGTAAATTTTTAGATGTTATCCAATAAATTTATTTGTGATTTGTCAAAAATAGTTGTTGATCAATTTGGGCGAATTTTCGTAATTTTACATAAACTTAGATATGGTTACCGTAATTTTTTCTAGAAAATTTTAAAATTTAATGTAACATAACTATTCAAATAAAACCTTATAGAGGAAGGCTATCTACAAAATAACATATATGTCTGGGCATAGCAATCCAAAACGCATTAATGTTCCACACAGAAATTCATTTTCATTTTCACAATCCATGTACTTTCATCTACATAACTTGAAAACATCAAAAATAACATCAACCATCAAATCAACCAGAAATATACAAATTCCCTTACATATTCCACAATGAGGTGCATGAAATGTTTCACAAGAATCATCGCATCACCTACAAACACACACTACATTACAACATAGAATCAAATGTTTTGTTCCCTAAACAAATTATAACAACAAACAAATAATGGTTTGATTCATTTGTGGGAAAATTCTAATCCAAACTCGCCTTTTTCAACGACTTGAATGTCACGGACGAACCCAATAAAATCTTGCCGATTTCGACGCCAAACGTGTCGTACCTGAGAAAGAACTCAACCAGCATTAACCTGCACAGCAGCACAACCAATTCCTTCCCCGGGCACTGCTTGTTATCCGGGCTCGGATCATCTGTTTCTCTCCCATTGGACCAGTACACGTACTCGATCAACTTCTCCCCCTCCCCAACAAATCTATCGGCTATAAATTCATCAGGATTGTCGAAAATCCTAGGATCCTTGGTAGCAATCGGCTGGTACCCGAACAACATCTCACCTTTCTTGATTAAGAAACTAGATTCATGATTCTTGATCATGAAATCCTGTTTAGCTTTAGCGTACTGATAAGGCACAGGGGGTTCCATCCTCAAAGCCTCGTACACCACTGATTTGGTCAAACTCATTTTATTGATTGATGAAATGGTGACCCCGCTTTCCTTGGCGACGGCCCTGATTTCGTCGGCGAGGCGGCGATGCAAGTCTTGTCCTGCGGTGGCGACCCACTTGACTAGAGCCGGGAAAACGGCTTTCATCCCACCGTAAGCGTTGAACCCCGCGAGAAACACCAGATTATGGCAAGCTTCGTCTCTTTTTATTCCCAGATTTTCAGCTTCATCCAAAAGCGAACCTGCGGACTTATAAAAAGCAGTGTACAGCTTATTATAATCAGATTTCACAAGGAAAAAAGGTAATGGCACTGTGCGTAACAGAAAATCTTCCAGAAAGTTCGGGAGAAACTTTAAGCCCAGGCTCATTAGTGGAGCGAGCTGACAGAAGAGCCACAGGTCCACCATTTTCGGGCCCTTGGACCCGACTTCAGTTTCCGACGGGCTCTTCTCGCAGAGCAAACGGAACACGAACTCGAACGACGCCGAATCGTTTAAATCGTTGAAGTTGGAAGTTCCCTTAGCAGAGATCTCGTCTTCGAGGCCCGAGAAAAGTCCGGAGACCGTCTGCCGAAACAGAGGGATAAAATTTTCATGTTTCTTGGAAAGAACAGACAGAAAGAAGCTTTTAAGAACTGCATGGTTCGGTTCAGAAGGGTCCAAATAAGCGCAGGCCCGACAGCCGCCGGTGAAATTTGTGGAGGGCATGAAAGTGCCGTCGAGCACGTCTTTCTTTTCGACCTTGGAGTTGTCGAAGAGTGTCTGAAAGCTGATGGCGTCGAGAAGGCAGATTACACGGGGATCTCGGGCCCTGAACGGGCCCGGCGGCATGTTGCAGCGGAAAACTGTGGAGTTATATTTTAGCATTCGGGCTTTGAAGAACTTGACTTCGCCTTGGCTGTAGAAGTAGTCGAGGCGATCTTTTGTCGGCCCGAAAAATGGGAGGCCGCAGTCGCCGGGGATTTCTCGGGCTAAAAGCGCCGCTGTTTCTGAAGACATGGTTAAGGGGAGCGAGAGTGATATGTATTGATAATGGAAGAGAAATGAGAGGTTATGTGTGTTTGCGGCTTTGCGCGTGTTATATATATATGCGCATGTATGTATACACCCCACAGATTTAAGGAAAATTTTAACTCAGATCCTATTCGATCGAATCAGTATTAATTATGTAGTGAGTATTTTATATTTATTTTATGAATGATTGATAATTTAAGGAGAGTGATCAATTATTTAACAAGTACAATATATTTGTCATATGATTTGTTAGATTTGATTAAATCGGATTCGAATTAAATTTTCCACAGATTACTTATAGTTTGTATTAGTTGACTATGTTAATAATAATCTTGTAGAATATATATGTTTAATGTGTTATTATATTCAAACAAGTTAAGTTTTTTTGCAATGATGAAGGTTCGTGGTGTGAACATATTTCAGCACGAAATTATGTAAGAATTTTGATATAATAATTGAAAGGGTAAATGTCATTTTATCCCCTCAAATTATATATATAGTGTCATTTTATCCCTCTCAATTTCAAAAAATAAGCATTTTACTCCCACTATCAGCCATGATAATTATACAAATGGAAGTTGATATCATATTTATATATTTTTTTCATCTATTACCCTTATCATTTGATTTTTAAAATAGTTTAATCTAACATGACTATTTTACCCTCTTATCGCACACAAAAAAGGTTTATTTTAATTTTGTTATTTATAATTCACTCAAAATAAGTTAAATTATAATAGCTTGCAATAGACGGATACTACTTCGAAAATCTCTAAAGATGAGATGAACAATAATATGGTATCTAAGAATAAGAGATTCAAAAGTGAGAGTTCTCAATCTCTAATATGGATTTTTAGACAAATAGAAGCAAAGGGTTTTATGTATGCAACATGTTTATTGCTTCTTATTTCCTGTTAGAGGAAAAATTCATTCTTTTACAGGTAATTTTGGTATTTTTTTTATATAATTCATAAGCTGTGAAATTTGTAGGCTTTAAAAAGGTCATTTATGTAACTTTATTTTTGGAATCCTATTTATCCAATTATAATAGGTGGTGGAGGGGCCAAAGTGCTTATTTTTAAGTTGAAGGGGGTAAAGTGATATCATATATATATAGTTTGAGGGAGTAAAGTTATGTTCACCCCAATTGAAACTGTCGAGTCTTTTATAAGTAATGCTAGTTTTTAGAAAATATATATAAACACACAATTATTTCAAAGAGCTAAGTTTATTAAATATTATAGAATAAATGTATTTTCGGGCTTTGATATTTTTAATTGTTTTTATATTTACAATTTATTGTTAATCTGGGATTTGTTTTGTTTGGGTCTTCGTTTTTTCCGTCACGTGAAAATTGCCAAAGCAAAGGGCATTCGTAAAGCAAGAACCCATAATTTGGCGCTTTGACAATGATTGTCGTTTTTTTCCGTCACGTGAAAATTGCCAAAGCAATGGGCATTCACAAAGCGAGAAACCCATAATTTAGCGCTTTCACAATGTTGTCCCGTCTGGACTAAGCATAATGAAACACTTTGTTATCCTGAAATTTTCATTCGTCACTTTTCTTATATCATACATCAATTATATAATAATTATAAATTAATAGTTACCTAATTACTATTAATTCAGACGAGTCTCATCTAGATTAGAATTTCACTAAAATTATTGCTTTTAAGATTACAGATTGCAAGCATGCAATACTACAAAAAAAAAAAAAAAGAGTAAATTAGTGATAATAAGACAAATAATAGTAAAAAAATTATCATTAATTATATATATTTAAAATAATAAAATTATATATTCACACAACATATAATTTGCATAATATTAATTGTAACAACACGGTATAAGTAATATCAATGGAATCCTATCATAAAACTCTAATGACAATTTTTTTTGTCACCTCATGTGTCAAGCACCACTTCAACTAGACATATCAGCAGAAGTGAACATGTCTAGATTCTAAGTAGAGGGCAACAAAGCCCTCGACCAAGTAGGTTGCTCTCGATAGAGTTTGTAAGCTGGGATGTCCTTGATTGAGAGGTTTTAAGCCAGAAAACTTATTAAGTGTGAGGACCGATGCTCTCGAAAAGATTTATAATCCTTGGGAGTACATCTGCGTGGAAGATGAGGGCCTAAGAGTACAAAGCACGAGAGGGAAAATACTCCAAGGTTTACCTTCAGCATCAAGTCCGTGGCCCCAAAGCCACGAGGGACTCTAGGGCCCTTGAGACCCCCTATCCAGGCCAAGCGGAACGAGGGAAAAAGGGGCTTTAAGGCGTTGAGTGCCCTCACACATAGTTGTATCGAGAGCACGAGTCTTGGGCCTAGCCTTCGCCAAATTCAATGGCCAACGGGCAAAATCCAGCTGGCACGGTTGATAGGCCCTATACCTACCACCACCTAACACGCCTCTATTGCACATAGGTTCATCCATCAATCTTTAGTGCATTAAATGTCAACTTATAAATACAATAATTGACCATAAATGTTTAAGATATATATTAAATGCGAATTTGACCTCTGATTAATGAGAGGCAAGGTCAGCCGCCCCTTGGAAGTTCAAAAAGTAACAAAAAGCATATTCACTTATATCTCATGTGCCAGAAGAGCCAACCAACCCCCATCAACCACGTCACATTAGGGGACCCCTCTCATATAAATAGCAAAAGGCTCTCTCCAAGAGGTAATCCCACACTTATTCTTGATATTGCATGCAAGAATAACATTTTACTGTTCATCATCTTCTCCGAATATCCTATCGCTGACTTGAGCGTCGGAGAGCCTACGCTGAGACAAACTGACTAGTCTCACATGCATTATTCATTCTTAGACAGGTAGGCCACCAACATATCATTCGGAGCATGTTAAACTCCGCTACATGGTCAAGCCAAAATCTGACTGCATCATCGCCATATTGTCATTATAGGTGTGTCACTAATTGTTAATAGTTGTCATTAAAATATTGAGTGAATTGTGATAAAATAAATTTTTTTGTCAAACTAAAAAAAATTTAATTAACGATAAAATAAAAATTATTATCATTTAATATGATTATTGATGATAATTTTTATATTATTATTTTTATAAATTATCATTAATTTTTATTTTTATTTTTTGTAGTGCCACAAATATTCATCTAGATAAATATTTTCTATATCTTCATTTCTTGTGGTTGGTTGGTATCGCTATCAATGGTAGCATGTCACTTCTGTAACGTACTAGCTATAATCATCGAATAGGTGTCCTTCATCAACAGTTATTTTTTCACCCAATTTTCCATGATAGAATGATGCTACAGGAAAGGGTTAAAGTCCAGAACATTAATATGGAGTTGAAATGTATGAAGACTAATTTAACTTGTTAATTTGTGTGATTAGAGACTAGATATAGAGTCGGGTGCCTGCAATCAATTTCCTTATAAATACAGAAAATGAGCTGCTACTAACCTCCCAACACAAATTTATTGAAATTTGTCAAAAAAATATAATTTTGTAAAAAACAAATTATAGCAAATTTTGTAATGCTTTTTTTTTTTAGTTCTGTATTAACAAAATTCTATCATAAATCGATTGCAAATGTTATATACGTGTGAAGAAAATTATTAGTTACAAGTATTCCGTTAATGAAACAAGTACTTTAATTTATTGTAATGTTTCTTCATGCATGGTTATATATAATACAGTAATTGGTTTACGTACGTGGTAATCCAATTCTTTCTTAGTTAGCTAATAATAATAATAATAATAATAATAATAATAATTCACAGTTAATTTCTTTTTGATTAATTAGATGTGATGTTTAGACAAAATTATTCATTATGTTTTTAATGTATTTGTTATACAACAATATTTTACTCGAAATTGCCGCTAAAAAAGAAGCAATAGGAGATATTTGATGTCACAGTAACGTCTAGCGGATAAACCTAAAAATTTGACCCACGACAAAAGGAATAGGTATGGAAGAATAGCATTGATTTAATCTTATAATCTCTCTGAATGTTTGTTCATCGTGATTCATGACATGTTTATATTGATATGGTTTTGTTTTAATCTTAATTTTATGAACACCTAACCAGAAAAATAATGTTGATTTTGTGACACTTTTATAAAGCCTAATAACTTTGTAGCTAGCAGACAGCAAGACTACAGGAAATGGAACAGATTCCCATCACTTAATTTATTGCAGAGGCAGAGCCACTCATGTTGACTAAAATATCTTCAAATGGGTTATATATTTATAATTTATAGCACTGAGTGAGTGCTCTTCAGATCTCTGAGTTGCAGACAGACACCATGAGCCGGAAGATTTATATACGGAGCGGGTGTATAGGTTTTATTCATATATTTTACGATTTAAATTTAATTTTATATTATATATATTTTATAAAAAAATTAATACATAATACTTGATTGAATATAAAAAATAGAATATAAATACCTTATCCATAAAAGAAAAAAACCCATTATAACAAGACAGCCTCATTATAAAGCATGAAGAGTTCACGTATGTACAAAATTGTACAAATGGGCTATTTGAGCAACTTGCAAAATGTTGCAAATCATACCTTTTAAATAATACAATGACACCATTTTTTTTTATTTAATCTGCAGAGTCAGATTCAGCAGGATATTTATGATTTTTTTTTTATGTATTCGATGCAAAAGTAAACTGTTCAAGTGATAATTTGGCACATGTATCGAACGGCCCAGGTCCAAAATATATTTGTTTTATCTTATCAACAACTCTGATCTTCTTCTTCAACTAAATTGTTTGAAGGCGCAAGTCATTAGTCGAAATAATATTTTTATTTATTTCTTCTTTGGTTTTTAAATTTAATATTTACAAATTACAATGATTATGTTTGATGCTAATAATTGAATGATCACACTCCAGCAATTCAACGATACATATCTGTAATGAGTTATCACAAAATAATTATACCGTGAAAAATGCGTGTGTATATGTATATTGCTGATGTGACTAAGGCAACGTGGAATGGGAGGCATTGTATCAATAACTAAGGTAGTATAACATTGCTTATTTGATTTGAATTTTGATCGACTCAAATCAATATTTAAAAATTCGGATCATTCATCGAACTAAAAAATTAATTGAATTAAGGGTCACTAATCCGACTGTCGAGTTAACCGCGATTGAACCGGTGATGTCATAATTATATCATAAATAATATTTAATATATAAAAAAATATCAAAAATAATTAATAATAAAAAAACTCAAATATTTTTCTTGTTTAAGATTATTATTTTATGTAAAAAATAAAATACAAATAATATAGTTTTAACTTTTCAACATACACAATTATATATTTCTCAAATGAAATATGCTTCCTTCTAATATTAAAGGTTCGAAATATGGTAAAGAGAATTGTATTTAAAGAGATTATTAGAAAAAAATGACATTAAAAAAAAAAACAAAACAAAACTTATGCACGAATTATTGACAGTAATCATTAATAAAACTAGCAATTTACATGCCCTGCCAACTTGTATTACTTTTTGCAATGTAATGTGTCGGTTTAGTATCTATTAACAATATAATGTCATATTGTTCTAATGTAATTTTATTCATTAAAAATAGGGTTAATTACATCTACTACCCCTCTAAAGATACGAAACTACAGTTGGTCCCCCAAAAATTTTCAATATTACCAACACATACCCTGATAAATTCCAAAATTACAAATACCCCCCTAGTTAGCCGATTGCCGATCATTTTTTCTTGAACTTCCGATTTTACCCATAATTTTTAATTCGGGATAATTACATCTACTACCCCTTGAAAGATTGAAAACTACAATTGGTCCCCAAAAATTTTTAATATTACCAAGATATACCCTAATAAATTTAAAAATTACCAATAACCCCCTGAGCAGCAGGTTTTCGGTCATTTTTTCATGAACTTTCGGTCTTACCCCTAATTTTTAACTTTAAAAAAATAAAAAAGTAAACTGAAAAATAAATTCTTGTAAAAACCAACAAAACCTGTTGCAATTGAACCATCACGATCTCAACTTTCCGATAGAGCCCCAGTCAACACCATCAGACTTCGCTTGACCCACGGTCAAAGAGAGTCAAATATCACAACACTCGCTCTAATTCCTACATCTATTACTGATGTTGGAGCCCCATCAAAAAACCTACCCCTTTCTTCCCCCAAAATCGCATATGACCCTCCCCCCCCTTCTTTTCTCTTCCCGTTTCTTCTCCTCAATGGCCACACTCTTGTCGACAATCAATTTTCTCACCACCACGAACCACACTTCCACCACCATCACAGCTATCTCCAAGCATCATCAGTCTATTGCATGTGCAGGGTACACTTTGTTTTTGAAAAGAAGAGGTTGTCCTTTGTTTGTACATTGTATATTTATTTATATATATGAAAATTTTAAATATTTAAGTATGTATATTTTGATATTTTAATTTAAGTATTTATATCTATGGATAATTACATTTACTACCCCTCCGCAGATTGAAAACTATAATTGGTCCCCCAAAATTTTTCAATATTACCAAAATATATCATGAGGAATTTAAAAATTATCAATACCATCCCTACAATTTAGGTATATTACAAAGGGCACGCATGGAAAAAATGTATGAAAATTAGAGCAAGGGTATATTCAGATTTTCATTGAAAATTTTGCTGACATCAGCTATTTTTGACCGGCAACTGGCTGACCAGAGGGTATTTGTAATTTTGGAATTTATCAGGGTATTTGTTGGTAATATTAAAAATTTTTGGGGGACCAACTGTAGTTTTGTATCTTTAGAGGGGTAGTAGATGTAATTAATCCTAATAAATTTAATAATAATAATAATAATAATAATTCACAGTTTCTTCTTGATTAATTTGAAGTCATGTTTAGACAAAATTATTCATCATGTTTTTAATGTTTTTGTTATATAACAATATATTACTCGAAATTGCCGCCAATATGAGAGTTATGACGTCACAGTAACATCTAGCTGATAACCCTAAAAGTTTGACCCATGACAAAAAAGAATTGGCATACAAGAGTAGGATTATCTCTCTGAATGTTTCTTCATCGCGATTCATGACATGTTTAGATTGATCAATTACGAAACCTTAAATAGTTACTAAAGCCTGAGCTAAGTAATTAGTGGACATATAACATCAGGAAATATACAAGACCCTATTATAAGTGCCAATCAAATAATAGTTCTAACTGAGCCCCTTATATTTTGTTCTAATCTTAATTTTGTGAACACCTAACCACAAAAATAATAGTGATTTTAGGTCTGTCAATGGACCGGATTTTAATGCATGCCCCATCTGAATTTTAACATCTTCAATTAAAAAATCAGATGAATTAAATACTATAATAATATTTTTATTAAATTAATAATTTTATGTATATATTATTAGTAAAAATTGTACATAAAAATAGCTAAAAAAACTCAACATAATATATATGTATATATTTATATATTTTAAAAAGTGGCCCTCTCTTACCCTGAACGTCAGCAACCAAGCTGTCGAGAAAGCCTCCATATTATATATATATATATATATATATATATATATATATATATATGTTTTAGTGTGTGTGCGCGGGCGCGCGGTGGGGGGGGGGGGGGGGGGTGTGGGTGTAAATTTATGGCTAGGTCAGGACACTTAAATCTTTATGGTGTCCTGGTTGTTGTTTTAAGCATGGGTGTATTCAATTTCTATGTACTTATTTTTTACGGTATAGTTTTTAGGGTTTTTTTGGTACTATGTAGTAGTTGTTTGCATCGAATAATTGATTATAAACGATATAAGTAATATAAGTAATTAATTTAAATTACTAATATAATTATTTGAAATGTACGTTTTTTACAAAAGAAATTCTTGTGGAATGAGTGCATGCACTACAAGAAAAATTATTTGTTTTTATAGGTTAGGATCACATGGTTTGTTGTATGGCTAGACGTAAAATGAGGGCGACAAATGATATTTGTTCCTCGTCTTCTTCCTGATGCTGAGATGAAAGGAGATGAATATGTACAATTTCGTTGTATTATTATTATTATTATTAGGGTTAATTACATCTACTATCCTTCTAAAGATACGAAACTACAATTGATCCCTCAAAAATTTTCAATATTACCAACACATACCCTGATAAATTTCAAAATTACAAATACCCCCCTGGTCAGCCGGTTGCCGGTCAAAAGTAGCCGACATCAACAAAATTCTTAATGAAAATCCAAATATACCCTTACTCTAATTTTCATATATTTTTTTCCATGCGTGTCCTTTGTAATATACCTAAATTGTAGGGGTGGTATTAGTAATTTTAAAATTCTTCAGGATATGTCTTGGTAATATTGAAAAGTTTTGGGAGACCAATTGTAGTTTTCAATCTTCGGAGGGGTAGTAAATGTAATTATCCCTAGACATAAATACTTAAATTAAAATATTAAAATATACATACTTAAATATTTAAAAATTTCATATATATATAAATAAATATACAGTGTACAAATCGGTTGTCGGCGAGAGTACGGCCATTGGGGAGAAGAAACGGGAAAAGAAAAGAAAGAGAGGCATCACATGCGATTTTGGGGGAAGAAATGAGTGGTTTTTTTGATGGGGCTTCAACATCTGCAATAAATGTAGGAATTAGAGCGAGTGTTGTGAAATTTGAAATTTGACTCTTTTTGATCGCCGGTCCAACGAAGTCTGATGTTGTTGACTAGGGTGTCATTAGAAAGTTGAGATCTTGATGGTTCAATTGCCGCAGGTTTTATTGGTCTTTACAAGCCTTTATTTTTCAGTTTATTTTTTTATTTTTTTTAAGGTTAAAAATTAGGGGTAAGACCTAAAGTTCATGAAAAAATGATCGAAAATCGGCTGCTCAGGGGGGTATTGGTAATTTTTAAATTTCTCAGGGTATGTCTTGATAATATTAAAGTTTTTGGGGATCAATTGTAGTTTTTAATCTTCTGAGGGATAGTAGATGTAATTATCATAAGTTAAAAGTTAGGGGTAAAATCGAAAGTTCATGAAAAAATGACCGGCAACCGGCTGACCAGGGGGGTATTTGTAATTTTGGAATTTATCAGGGTATGTGTTGGTAATATTGAAAATTTTTGGGGGACCAACTGTAGTTTCGTATCTTTAGAGGGGTAATAGATGTAATTAACCCTTAAAAATAATTAGTGTCAGTGAATTTTTAATTAAAGGAATTTGGTGAATTAAAATAATTAGTGTATAACAATTATATCATCTAAGATTAGTTCATATAACAACAACCTTCAATGTTTCTAATAATATAATATTTTCCTTCATTTTTTTTTTGTTGATACCATACATTAATAGCAATAGTAACACTAACAACAAGTCAGTAATAGAAAAAGAGAAAAAGAAAAAAACTACGATTCGATTGGTGTGGGATTTAATTTATAGTGTAATGGACCTGACCGATTTTATTGACCCGGCACCGGTTCCACTGGATCACTGGTAGAACCGCCGGGTCAACTGATTCTCTCAAAATACACCAATTTTGAAGGTCTTCCGATTTTGAGGGTTTGATTGAGCCATTTTCTAGTTCGGGTGGCGGTCCGACCGATCGAATCGGCCTGTCCGAGTTGGATTTCAAAACATTGATTCAAATTATCAACCAATTTGAAAAGTTTGCGGTGCAACTCAAATTAACTATTTGCACAAGTTTGTATTGATAGTAGATGGCCCGATTGTTCTTTTTTTGTCGGGCCATATTTTTGGCTACTTTTGGTATTATATATTTTGTGAATGTCTAGAAATGTTTTCATTATAGTGAAATTCCCTATCTGTGTAGCTCATGGACATCGATATCTATGCCTGAATCATGCTAAATCTTACATTGATTTTCTTTCTTTCTCGCTTGTAGCTTAGATTGTGCACATGGTTATTCCACTAAATTCTCAATATATATATATATATATATATATATATGTATAATTACAATTGGGAACAACAATAGAGGAATAAATGAATAAAACAAAAACGAAAATATGAGAATTTGACATCTTTAATTTTTTTTATTGCATGCAACGGCAACATTGATGCATGTGCATCAGTGATAATTGAACAGATTGGACTCTTATGAATAATAAATTTGTTTTGGATGTCTCGGTTTCGAATTTATGGACTTGCCTAGTTAAATTATCAGTATTGAAATTAAATATAGATGTGACCATCAGAATATAGCGTAATTTTTATTGCCGAGTATGTTTTAAAGGTGACTTTTAGTTTAAGATGTTAAATAATGCACGACGACTAAATCATTCATGCCTGCAAAGAGTCCCTGTACAAAATCTCCTTGATACAGTGAGGAGCTTCACTATTCCAAACATTTAAGGAACAAATATTACAAGCAGAATCGTGAGCCTTTCTTGTTAATACAAGTACTACTGGGGAGTGAATCGAGCCGACTCACGAGCTAGTTCAACTAATGTTCGAAGAGGAACCAATCAATTCTTTGTTCGCAGGCTCGTGAACCTTCTTCTCTAACTATGTATTTATTTTTACACATATATATAAATATGTATAATTATATACAGTATATGCAATTACAATTGAAGAATAACTAAGAAAGAAAAAGGAAAATATCATGCTATCAACTTATATGTATACAAAAGTGATTTATATATATATATATATATGCATGTGTATGTATATATATATATATGTTAATTTTTTCTTTTACTATAATAATAATAATAACAACAATATCAATAGAAAAAGAAAAAATTATGGCAATCATCCTTAAGTTTACGTCAAATTATGAAAAATCCCTAAACCGCTTATAACTACCAATACCTCCATATTTTCACACTGTTATCAAAAAAATAATATGTTGTTAGTAGACGTAAGATTTTTAGATGTTATCCAGTAAATTTATTTGCATTTTGTCAAAAATAATTTTCCATCAATGTAGACAGTTTTTTGTAATTTTACATAAATTTAGGGATGATTACCGTAATTTTTCCTAGAAAAAAATTTAATGCAACATAACTATTCGAATAAAATCTTAGACGAAGGATATTTACAAGATAACGTAATTGTCTCGGCATAACAATGCAAAACACATTTATGTTCAAGCATATATATCACATTGATTATTTTCAACAAGTCATCTACACATACTTTCATTTTTAATTTTCTTTTCTTTGCATAAACTTAAAAATGCATTCGCAAAATATTTCTCCCAAAACATCAAAAATAACATCAACCATCAAATGAGGTGCATGAAATGTTTCAGACGAGAATCATCATATTACCTACAAACACACTATAATACAACATAGAATCGAATGTTTTGTCCCCTAAACAATTATAACAAGCAAATAATGGTTTGATTCATTTGTCGAGAAATTCTAATACAGACCCGCCTTTTTCAACGACTTGAATGTCACAGACGAACCCAATAAAATCTTGCCGATTTCGACGTCAAACGTGTCGTACCTGAGAAAGAACTCCACCAACATTAACCTGCACAGCAGAACAACCAGTTCCTTAGCCGGGCACTGCTTGTTATCCGGGCTCGGTTCCTCTGTTTCTCTCCCATTGGACCAGTACACGTACTCGATCAACTTATCCCCCTCTCCAACAAATCTATCGGCTATAAATTCATCAGGATTGTCGAAAATCTTAGGATCCTTGGTAGCAATCGGCTGGTACCCGAACAACATCTCACCTTTCTTGATCAAGAAACTGGATTCATGATTCTTGATCATGAAATCCTGTTTAGCTTTAGCGTACTGATAAGGCACAGGGGGTTCCATCCTCAAAGCCTCGTACACCACTGATTTGGTCAAACTCATTTTATTGATTGATGAAATGGTGACCCCGCTTTCCTTGACGACGGCCCTGATTTCACCGGCGAGGCGGCGGTGCAAGTCTTGTCCTGCGGTGGCGACCCACTTGATCAGAGCCGGGAAAGCGGCTTTCATCCCACCGTAAGCGTTGAACCCCGCGAGAAACACCAGATTATGGCACGCTTCGTCTCTTTTTATTCCCAGATTTTCAGCTTCATCCAAAAGCGAACCTGCGGACTTATAAAAAGCAGTGTACAGCTTATTATAATCAGATTTCACAAGGAAAAAAGGTAAGGGCATTGTGCGTAACAGAAAATCTTCCAGAAAGTTCGGTAGAAACTTTAAGCCGAGGCTCATTAATGGAGCGAGCTGACAGAAGAGCCACAGGTCCACCATTTTCGGGCCCTTGGACCCGACTTCAGTTTCCGACGGGCTCTTGCCGCAGAGCAAACGGAACACGAAGTCGAACGACGCCGAATCGTTTAAATCATTGAAGTTGGAAGTTCCTTTAGCAGAGATCTCGTCTTCGAGGCCGGAGAAAAGACCGGAGACAGTCTGCCGAAACAGAGGGATAAAAATGTGGTGTTTCTTGGAAAGAACAGAGAGAAAAAAGCGTTTGAGAACTGCATGGTTTGGTTCAGAAGGGTCCAAATAAGCGCAGGCCCGATAGCCGCCGGTGAACTTTGTGGAGGGCATGAAAGTGCCATCGAGCACGTCTTTCTTTTCGACCTTGGAGTTGTCGAAGAGTGTCTGAAAGCTGATGGCGTCGAGAAGGCAGATTACACTGGGATCTCGGGCCCTGAACGGGCCCGGCGGCATGTTGCAACGGAAAATTGTGGAGTTGTATTTTTGCATTCGAGCTTTGAAGAACTCGACTTCGCCTTGGCTGTAGAAGTAGTCAAGGCGATCTTTTATCGGCCCGAAAAATGGGAGGCCGTAGTCACCGGGGATTTCTCGGGCTGGAAGCGCCGCTGTTTCTGAAGACATGGTTAAGAGGAGCGAGAGTGATAATGTATTGGTGATAGAAGAGAAATGAGAAGTTATGTGCGTGTGTGTATATGTATACATATATATATATATATATGTATGTATGCATACACCAAGCAGATTAATTATAAGTTGTATTAGTTGACTATGTTAATAATAATCTTGTAGAATATATATGTTTAATGTGTTATTATATTCAAACAAGTTAGGTTTTTTTTTTTTTTTGGAATGATGAAGGTTCGTAGTGTGAACATAATTCAGTATGAAATTATGGAAGAATTTTGATATAATAATTGAAACTGCCGAGTCTTTTGTAAGTAATTCTGGTTTTTAGCAAATATATATTATTTCAAAGAGCTAAGTTTATTGAATAATATAGAATAAATGTATTTTCTGGTTTATGTATTTTTAATTGTTTTTATATTTGCCATTTATTGTTAATCTGGGCTTTGTTTTGTTTGGGTTTTTGTTTCCGTCACGTGAAAATTGCCAAATCAAAGGATATTTGACAATGACTGTCCGTGAGAAAACTAAAATTATGGAAAATTCAAAATTCTATCCATTGAGTCCATTCAATATATTTGTTATCGTGAACTTTTCATTGGTTTACTTTTTCTTACATTATACACCAATTATATAATAATCGCAAATCAATAATCACCTGACTAATATCAATTCGGGCGAATCCCCTCTATACTAGAATTTCACTAAAATTATTGCTTTTAAGGTTATAGATTACCGGACGGGATCCTCTACCCCAAAACGATGCCCCATACTCTAGATTCGTGACACATGTAAATCTTTAAGATTTACTTATCAGTTGAGATCTATGAAAAAAAATATAATTAACATAAATAAACAATCTACAGTCAAGTAAATCTTAAAGATTTACATATGTCACGAATCTAGAGTATAGGGCATGAGATGGGGCATCGTTTTGGGGTAGGAAATCCCGTCCGATAGACTACATGCATGCAGTACTACAAGAAAATGAGTAAATTAATAATAATAGTACAAGTGATTGTAAAAAAAATTGTTATTAATTATATACATTTATGACCACAAAATTATATTTTCACAAATTATTATTTTCACTATATTAATGGTGACAGCATAATGTAAGTAATATCAATGGAATCTTGTCACAAAATTTTAATAATAATTTTTTATCACTAAATTTTTATTATAAGTATGTCAATAATTATTAATAGTTGTTACTAAAATATGGAGTGAATATTATGACAAAGTGAAAGTTTTTGTCAAACTAAAAAAAATTAATTAGCAGCAAAATAAAATATATTATTATTTAATACGATTATTGGTCACGACTTTTATGTTGTCACTTTTATAGATTGTCATTAACATTATTTTTTCATATAGTAGCACAAATATTCATCTAGATAAATATTTTATATTCATTTCTTGTGGTTGGTGTCGCTATCATCAACACTTCATATGTCATTTCTGTAATATCAATGATCATCGAATAGGACTCCTTCATAATATTCCTAGCATTAGTTAATTTTTCACGTAACGTTCCATGATGCAATGATGCTACAGAAAGGCGTGAAGTCAAAAACATTCATAAGGAGTCGAAATGCATGAAGACTAATTCAACTTATTAATTCGTGTCATTAGAGACTAGATATAGAGTTAGGTGCCTGCAATCAATTTCCTTATAAATACAAAAAAAAAAAAAAAAAGAGAGAGAGAGAGAGCTTTTACTAACCTCCAACACAATTTTATTGAAATTTGTCATAAAATATAATTCCGTAAAAAACAAATTATTAGAAATTTTGTAATGGTTTTTTTTAATTCTATATCAACAAAATTCTATCATAAATCAATTGCAAATGTCACTTATGCGGGACGAAAATTATTAGTCACAAGTATTCCGTTAATGAAACAAGTACCTTAATTTATTGTAATGTCTCTTTATGCATGGTTATATATAATACATCAATTGGTTTATGTGTTAATCCAATTCTTTCCTAATAATAATAATAAATTTAATAATAATAATAATAATTAACAGTTTCTTCTTGATTAATTTGAAGTCATGTTTAGACAAAATTATTCATCATGTATTTAATGTTTTTGTTATATAACAATATATTACTCGAAATTGCCGCCAATATGAGAGTTATGACGTCACAGTAACATCTAGCTGATAACCCTAAAAGTTTGACCCATGACAAAAAAGAATTGGTATACAAGAATAGGATTATCTCTCTGAATGTTTCTTCATCGCGATTCATGACGTGTTTAGATGGATCAATTACGAAACCTTAAATAGTTACTGAAGCCTGAGCTAAGTAATTAGTGGACATAAAACATAATGAAATATACAATACCCTATTATAAGTCCCAATCAAATAATACTTCTAACTGGCCCCCTTATACTTTGTTCTAATCTTAATTTTATGAACACCTAACCAGAAAAATAATAGTGATTTTAGGTCTGTCAATGGACCGGATTTTAATGCATGCCCCATCTGAATTTTAACATCTTCAATTAAAAATTCAGATGAATTAAATACTATAATAATATTTTTATTAAATTAATAATTTTATGTATATATTATTAGTAAAAATTGTACATAAAAATAGCTAAAAATACTCAACATAATATATATATATATATATATATATATATATATTTATATATTTTAAAAAGTGGCCCTCTCTTACCCTGGACATCGCAACCAAGCTTTCGAGAAAGCCTCAATTTCTATGTACTTATTTTTTACGGTATAGGTTTTAGGGTTTTTTTGGTACTATGCAGTAGTTGTTCGCATCGAATAATTGATTACAAATGATATAAATAATATAAGTAATTAATTTAAATTACTAATATAATTATTTGAAATGTACGATTTTTACAAAAGCAATTCTTGTGGAATGGTGCATGCACTACAAGAAAAATTAATATTATTGATAAGATTTAAAAGTGATAAAATAAAAGTTGTCACCAATAATTATATAAAGTGACAATACATTCTATTTTATCACTAATTAAACTTTTTTAGTGACAATAATCTTTATGTTGTCACGATATCACTTAATGGTAACAAGAAATAATGTTTTAATTATCACAATTAATAATTAGTGACACACCTATAGTGACAAGTTAATGACAATAAAAATTGTTATTAGGATTTTGTTACAAGGTTTCATTGTTACTAAGTTGTCGCAATAAGTGTGACACTAGTTATCATTTTTTACAATAAGTTGTCACTATTGACATTGTGCATTCTATATTTTGTAACAACATCAATTTGTTATCATCAAATGTATATAATTAATAATAATTTTTTAATTACCACTTATTATATTATCAAAAATTTACTCATTTTTTTATAGTGATGTCGCATCAATTTATTTGTTTTCATAGGTTAGGATCACAAGGTTTGGTGTATGGCTAGACGTAAAATGAGGGCGACAAATGATATTTGTTCCTCGTCTTCTTCCTGATGCTGAGATGAAAGGAGATGAATATGTACAATTTCGTTGTATTATTATTATTATTATTATTATTTTGAATTCGCGAATAGTGACGAATTGAATGCCTTTTCTTTTTTTTTTTTTAAATTTTCCTCAGGGTTATATTATCTTACTATTTCAAAGTTTTTTAGTTTTTCTTTTCATTTCACTTTGTCCAAAATAAGTGTTTGAATAATCGTCAAATATTCAGAATATTGTTTGAATAAATTGATCAATCAAAATTAAATAAGACTTTCTAAAGCAGCCTCCGTCATAATTTTTCTTGCTGAGTATGGTTTAAAGATGACTTTCAGTTACCTACCAAAAAAGAAAAAAAAAAAAGATGACTTTTAGTTTTTATTTACTTGTAAGCAACTTGCAAAATGTGTGCATTCATATCTTTTAAATAATATTTTAATTTATTTAATTTGCATAATCAGATTGAGCGGGATATTCATGGTTTTTATATATGTTCGATGCAAAATTAAAATG
This sequence comes from Petrea volubilis, assembly GCA_026212405.1. NCBI lineage: Eukaryota > Viridiplantae > Streptophyta > Magnoliopsida > Lamiales > Verbenaceae > Petrea > Petrea volubilis. Next base: position 12,799,528 of record CM047875.1, read on the forward strand.
TTCAAGTGATAATTTGGCACATGCATCGAAACGGCCCACTCCAAAATATATTTGTTTTCTCTTATAAACTAAATTGTTTGAAGGTGCAACCGTGCAAGTCATTAGACGAAATAATATTTTTATTTATTTCTTCTCTGGTTTCTAAATGTAATATTTACAACGATCACGTTTGATGCTAATAATCAATTAAACCATCACCACTCCAGCACGTAACTGACATTAATTCAATGGTGCATATCTGTAATGAGTTATCACAAAATAATTATACTAGGAAACATGTGTGTGCATATATAAAACGTGTAATGGGAAGCATTCCATCAACAACTAAGGTAATATAATATTGTAGAAATGACCTGAATTTTGGCCAATTCAAATTATCAACCAATTCGAAAAGCGGACGGGATCCCCTACCCCAAAACGATGCCCCATCTCATGCCCCATACTCTAAATTCATGACACATGTAAATCTTCAAAATTTACTTAACGGCAGATTATTTAGTTATGTTAATTAGATTTTACACGTGTCATAAATTTAGAGTATGGGGCATGAGATGAGGCATCGTTTTGGGGTAGGGGATCCCGTTCGTTCGAAAAGTTTACGGTGTGGCTCAAATTAACTCTTTTCAGAAGTCTGTGTTGATAGTAGATGACCCGATTGTTCTTTTTTTTTTGGTCGGCCTATATTTCCTGCCACTTTTGGTGTTTTATGTTTTGTGAATGTCTCGAAACATTTTTATCATAGTGAAATTCTCTATATGTGTACGCGTCGATTTCTATGGTCGAATCATGTTAAATCTTATATTGACTTTCTTTCTTTCTTTCTTTCTCACTTTGTACCTTAGATTGTGCATATGGTTATTCCACTAAATTCTCAATATATATATATATATATATATATATATGTATAATTACAATTGGGAACAACAGTAGAGGAATAAATGAATAAAACAAAAATGAAAATATGAGAATATGATATCTTTAAATTTTTTTTATTGCGTGCAACGGCAACATTGATGCATGTGCATCAGTGATAATTGAACAAATTGGACTCTTATGAATAATAAATTTAATATTTTTACTTTTAGAGTAGATTATTAATATTCAAGAACAGAATGAAGTGAAAAGTTGTCGTTAGAGGTGTCCTTTTAGGACCATTAATTAATAATTAGTTTAATCCACCCCATCAGCTATGCGTGTTAATGCTGTACATCTTTCGGGCCAATAAATTAATTGTAACTTTTAGGCGTTAAAAAGTGTGATTAATTTAATACTCCACTCTTCAAAAAGTTAAAAAGTGTTTGCAAATGAAAAAAAAAACAAAAGCGTTTTTGTTGCTTCTATGGGGAAAAAGCAAACAATGAATTTCTTGTTTTTTCTTGAAACAAAATTAGAATGGTAAAAGCTGGAAACTGCCTTCATGTTGCTTTTCCCCGTTTTTAGTTATTTTTTTTCAAAATTCAACGACTGATTTTCACTTTTTTTTAATTTTTTATGTCAAATATTATCAACTTTTACTATAATTTTTTTTTCTCAACTCTTTCTAGAACTTGTACTTTTTAAAAGTAGAAGTGTTTGTAAATACCATACAGATACACCTAAGTTAAACTTGGATGGATCTAATCATAGGAAATCATTACTTATCAAATAATAATAATAATAATTATATGAAATCATTTAGACACAGGCCCAAATGTAACGACCAGATTGAGTGGACTACCCCCATTGTTCTCAGGTGGCCTAAGTAGCTAAATGGACTGAAGAACTAGATAGGCCCATTATATATGAAAGCATTGAGAAGGGGGTTATCATCCACATACAAGCCCAACAAAGTAGTCCCCAATGCGTTATGATGGTGAAGTTTAAACAATATCTTTCCTTCTCATTGTGATCGACGTGGATGATGAAGAAAATAAAAATAATCCAGTTGAGAATTTTTTCATAAGGTTACCGATGCCTTGCACTCCTAAACTATATCATATATTGTATTTATCCTCACAAATGATAAAATGTAAGAAATTAATTCTCAAATTATAGACACTACGAATTGACTTGTTATGTTTTCTATCATTTTGAAAAAAAACAATTTTATTATAATTATAGAATTTAATAGAATAAATGCAATATATTGTATATTTTAAGTGTGCAATAGTGACGGAACTATATATAATTTAAGGATACATGCACACTTCCTTACTTTAAATTTGAATAATTATCATTTAATTCATTCTTTGATTGTTGTCTAATGCATCCTTTGATCTTTATGAATTTAATTATTTATTATTTTAATAGTTTGTAGTAAGTTAAGTATACTTTATAACCCCGAAATTCTGATCCTCTACCACAGGTGTGCAAAATGTAATCGATCCTTTATTAGTAGTGATTCGATCAAGACCTGTAGTTGTCTGCTACACGTAAGCTACTTTGCCTATCCACATATCTCATCCGATAAAGATTTACACAAGTGTAGTTTGTTCACATATCAAAGTCAATCTTCAAATTAAGCCAAAAATGAAAATTAGTTTACTGACGACAAAGCCATCTTTCTCCGCCTAGTACTAGAGCATATTCTAGTCATATTAAACAGCAAACACAATATATATATATATATATATATATATGTATATATATTTTATAATATATTGTAATTAATAAATGCATGTTTACTAAAATTCGAACTAGATTACTAGATTTTTTTTTAATATAATTTAAGAAGGTATATTATTTAATTTTTTGACTTGAATTTTTTTTTTTTATAGTTCTGACCTAACTCGTCATCGACGACGGTAAATTTATTAAAATATTAATAGAAAAATTATTGTTGGTGAAGTTAAAAAATAAAAAATAAAATAATGAAACTCGTCAATACTGATCGCGAATTTTAATTAAAAAAAATTATTAAAATTCGCCACTTTTAGTGTTAAATTTAAAAAAAATCAAAAAAAAAATATATGTCTATTAAAATAAAGGCGCTGCACACAAACACAATATTAATCACAGAGAAAACAAATTATTAAATGGACAACTGGCAACAGTTGTCGGTTAGTAATTATAAAACCTGCCCAAAAATTATTCAACTCCACGTGGCACCTAGCTCCAGTGATACGTATTTGCGGGGCGCCTGCTTGCAAACTCCAACGTTTATCCTTCCGAAAAGATCTTTCTTTTTGGATATACCCTCGTAAATACTAATAATCTCCAGAAAGTTTCGGACTTTTTTTGTGTCGCTAACATCAAAATACACAAATCTTATTAATTGTTTGTTGTGAAAAAGATGGATAAAATGATGGGTGGAAAAAAGAGTTATCTGGCTATGAAGACTGATAGTTATGAAACTGCAAATGAAGTGATCGGTTCAGATTTGAAAGAAGTTGGGCAAGCTGTGAAAAAGCTAGCAAATCATGCTATCAAGCTGGGTGGACTTGGATTTGGGACTTCATTTCTCAAATGGGTTGCTGCTGTTGCTGCAATGTAAGTCTTTTTCTTGATTTACATCGCCAAAGTTACCATTTTCCCCTCATTTTAGTTTTGTGGGTACCTTAACTTTGTTTTATTTTTGACGATTGGGCAGTTGGGTTTTTGTTTTTTGAATCTGTTATGAGAAAAAATGGATTAGATCATGCATTAATTAGTAAGGGATGATGATTAGTTGTCTAAAGTTGATTTCTTTGGTTGGTAGATATATATTAATCTGTCATAGAAAGATTGGTGTTGCTTATACTTTTGGATGATATGAATTTGTTGATTCTTTGTTTCTTCATCTCGATGATGTGAATGGACAGCCTCCTTTATCTGAAATGTGGGAAGTTAGTTGTGACTGATTAATTACATCAAGCTATCAATTTTGGCATAGATGATGAAATTATAAACGAAGATCTCTGACAGTTGATATGAACAAATTATGTAAATTTTGTCATGTTTGATTCGATATGTATAGGCTTCTACAATTACCAAATACATGTGTTTCTGTGTGCAGTTACTTACTCATATTGGACCGCACAAACTGGAAAACAAACATACTCACGTCCCTCTTAATCCCATACATTTTCTTCAGTCTTCCTTCATGGTTATTCCGCCTGCTCAGGTATCGATCCCTGTCTGTCTTATTTACTAAATTGGTTCTTGTTGCTAGAACAATTTTCTTTGTTTTATCATCTTAATTTGGATAAACAATGCAGGGGCGAATTGGGAAAGTGGATTGCTATTATCGCTGTCGTGTTACGCCTCTTCTTCCCCCGTCGTTTCCCAGGTGTGACACCATTGTTAAAATCATATTTCAAATTATATAGTTAAGTCTCACAAATCATTATGTGGTGGTGATGATTATAATTGTGGGTGCAGACTGGTTGGAATTGCCGGGAGCACTGATCTTGGTGATCGTGGTGGCGCCTAGCTTATTTGCGGACACCATAAGGGGCAACCTTGTGGGAGTGTTCATTTGCCTGGTCATCGGATGTTACTTGCTACAGGAACACATTAGAGCGTCCGGTGGGTTCAGAAACTCATTTACAAAGAGCAGTGGCATTTCCAACTCTATCGGGATACTGCTGCTCTTCTTATACCCAGTTTGGGCACTCGTCATTCACTTTCTTTAGGACATTCATGGATCCCGGATACGTAGATGTTTCAGTTCTCATTTCAGAACATTGGTGGTATAATATTTGTTGAGGTTTGTGAAGAAATTGTTGTTCCAATTGCTTTTGTGTGACATACTGTTTGTGGTTGTATTGTAATGAAACCTTTGAGTGGGACAGTTTGTATGGAGTTATGTATTCATGTTTCTGTAGACAGAAATGGATTCATCAACCTGTATCAAATTCATATGTGAAACTTATGTAGTACCTGGGTATCTTATGCTTATGACAGTCTCTTATTTTTTGTCAAATTCCTTGCTATCTCTATGGAAAATTAATCATCTTATTTGATTGTAGCTTAACTTGCCACTGTTCCTTATTTCCTGTATTCTTGCTTATCATTATGTTTGGTTCTTGAATTTTCATCATCTAAAGTGTACTTTGTGCTTTACTTTTTACTCCTTTTCATTTTCATATGACTCCTCAGAAAATGAGGTTCAGATATGGCACGATTATGCATATTGTAGTACTGTGAATTAGCATGAGGCCTAGGGATGGCAATGGGGCGGGTTTGGGCTTATTCACTGATCACAAACATATAAGCGGCTAGCAAAAACTTTCCATTGCATAGCAAGATTCAAGACAATGTTCATACGATAATTTCGTCTTATTTAGTTTCTCCACAAGTTGAACAAGTTTATCTATACATGAACATGGATAAGGTCAAGCATATAAAAATGGATAATTTCTTCCGTAGAACACTTCTCGAGGAAGACAAACTTTGGACCCTCCGAAGAAACATCTGCTGTTTCTATGCTTTTGTCCCTTTGGCTTCACTGTACAACTGGTCGATGCGATCCTGCATATGTTGCAAAGATATGTTGTGACAGCATGAACTGTCAAGTTTACAATGTTAAACCAAGAAAGATGCTTAGACAGACCTTGTAATACTTGAGCAACTGAGGCCTCTTAAGTTTAAATGTCGGAGTAATTAGGTCCCGATCGATGTCAAAAGGAATCGGCTCTAGATGAACCGCTCTCAACATTTCAAACCCGCGAAGCTGAAAAATACAAATTAGTCCATTAGAGTAAAATTTTGAGCACGGACTGATCAGAGAAATGGCCAAAATGGGGCTTAGTGTAACTCACATTATGTGTTTTGGCAGTGCTGTTAAGCTCATCTAGTATGTATTTTCGAGCATTGGCGTTACTGCACAAGGACTGGAAATCTCCTTTCTCTTGATTGATAGCTGCCCAATCTTCAAGTGCCTTTTTCTCCGGCACTGCCACGGCCACCAGAAACGACTCGAAGCTGTTCCCGTAGACCCAAATCTACAGAGCCAATCGAGTCATCACAGCAGCTAGTAAGTTGGCTAAGACTAGTAAAATTCTAAACAAAATATCAAATGTAAATCGTAGTTCAGTGTCCCTTTCACTTACTGATATAATAAGAGGGCATCGTGAGTAAGTGCTTTCGATACTTTCGACAGCAACATATTCTCCCTGTGACAGCTTGAATATGTTCTTTTTCCTGTCAATAATTTTCATTTCTCCATTTGGTTGCCACTCCCCAACATCACCTATATTTTTTGAATCATTATCATCCTTTTTTATTACACATGAAATAGCTTAAACATCTAGATGCCAATTCTGTTTCTTGGAGATTTATTTTACCTGTATGGAACCACCCATCCACAAGGACTTGTTCGGTAAGATCCTGGCGCTTGTGGTATCCGGAGAATAAGGTGTTTCCCCTCAGACAAATTTCACCTCTTGGAACGGGAGAAAGCGCGTCGTATCCCATCTCAGGCACTGATTCTAGCCTTGCCTCAATTGTCATCATAGGGACACCAACCGATCCCATCATAGAGAACACGTTGGCTATCGAAGTGAAACATCCACCACAACTTTCCGTAAGGCCTGAAGTGTAAAAATTCATTGAGAAAACAATAAGACTTGGACAATATTTTAGGGAAAAAATGCGAGAGTAGTAAGATGATTGCTACAAAAAGGCATATTTCAAAAGATTTGTGGAGATTTAAAGAGAAACTTCTATACCGTAGCCTTGTGACAACACACAGCAGCATGTGACCCTCAGAAACTCCTCTATGTGCTTGGGGAGAGGGGCAGCTCCCGACAACATAAGACGAACCCGTCCACCAAATGCTTGTTTAATCTAAAAAGAGATCCAATTAGGCTAAGACAAATGAACTCATAAAGTAGGCAAGAAGATCTCGAACCTTGTCGAAGACCAGCTTGTCCATAAGAGGAGACGCTTCCTCTTGCCTGAGTCCTTTTTCCAGATTACTCAATTTACTGTCGATCAATGATTTATATATCACTAACAGAACAGGATGTTAAAAACTTCACAACTTTAGATTTCCATTGGAATTGAAAATGGCAAACAACACATACTAATTGTACGCAATCTGGAATATTGACTTCTTTAGTGCACCACCAGCTGAAATTTTATCCATTATCCCTGAAAATACAAACAATAAAAGAAGATTATTAGTAACAAAAAGCTTTACATAACTGTCGATAAGTGATTCAATACCTGTGTATATTCTATCATAAACTCTTGGAACGCCACAAAATATAGTCGGCTTTAACACAAGAAGATCCTCAATCAAGAATCTAATATCCTGTATGTCCAACAGACAAGCTACTTCAGAAACTTCAACTGTAAACGCATCAAACATACAGAATCCATTACTGACAAAATGATTTCAACGGCATGACATTGATCTTACCCCTTGCCAAAATCCAATGGAAGAACCACGATAAATACAATACGTCTCGATAATTTGATCGAATATGTGCGCCAGTGGAAGGAAGGAAAAGTATACATCATCGTCTGTGCCCTGCAGAGTAAACCCCTTCGGTTATTGATCAGAAGTCTTATTCCGAGTTGTTCGAGGAAAACAAGTACAGATTTTTACCTCTTTGTCTGTTTCTTGAAGAAGTTGATCCATAGACAAGACTTCTGCCATGAAAGCACCATTAGTTATAATGACCCCTTTCGGTTCTCCGGTTGTGCCACTCGTATACATGATCGTGCATGTATCTGTCTTCCTTTTTGAAGGAAGATCACCATCCGCATCGCCCTGTAAAGACAGTGTAAAGATGAAATTACAAGAATAAGTTTTCGCAATTTCAAAGGCTAGGATAGTCGAACATATTTACACGTTGATTAATTATTTGTACTAACCATTTGAGCAAACTCTTCCCAGGAGAAGCAACCCACACCAAGTTCTTGAGCTGCCTCCTTTTGCTTATCAGAAATCTTTCCAAAGCTCACAATAGCTTAAGAAAGAACATTAGCATATATTAGTTATATGCATTTACCTACAATTGGGGAACTCAAACGAAAAAGGCCATGACATCATAATTTCTAATTTCACTTACTTTTTAGATGTGAGACACACCTGGGGAGACATGTTAGTATCTGCATAAAGACACAACCATTTTAAACAAATTTGTACAATAATCCCTCTTTCTCTCTCAGCTACGCATTCTACAAATTTTGGGATATGAAATGAGAAAAACATGGAGAATTTGAAGCTAGAATAAGAGAACATACAGATAGGAGCTTGCTTTCTTGGACAAAAGCTATGGAGACTTCAGCATGGTTAATGATGAACTCAACTGCGTTTGCACCTGCAGACGCACACACACACACGCGCGCACACACACACACGCGCGCACACACAATTATGAAAATAAATAGTTATTGGCGAAATCAGTAACAGAAAATATATTAACAATGTCAAAATCCCTGGCTGTGACACAATTGAAAAAACAAGAAATTGAATAACATACCAAGTGTATCATATAGTGGTACATATGTAATAGCTTGGCTATTACAAGCCTGCAGATGAATCAAGCAAAGTAACTAATCGACATGGTTCAAAACAAATGTATTTAGTACTAGACCAAATTTGATGAATTTAGTTACCTCCATTGCCATGATCCATTCGGGACAGTTAGCTCCGTAGATGCCACATTTATCGCCCTAAATAATGTAACACTAGCCATTAGACGTACATTGACATGCTGACATGACAACATCAAAGATAATTGAATTCAGAAGAAAAAGAAAGCGGAAGTAGGACTAACAGGATTAACACCACGGCGTCGTATGGCCGAACCAATCTTAAGGGTTGCATCATACGCTTGCTCGTACGTTAGCCAACTGTATCCACAGGCCTGCCAATTTTTGTGCTTCACTTAATTATTATTATTATTATTATTATTATTATTATTATTTAGCCCGGCACGGAAAACTATAGAGTTCCATGTATGTATTTTCATAAATTTTTATTGTAAAAAAAATTTAATAAATAGATTAACTTTTCTATAGTATAAAATGAATATATTAAAAAAACTGTATATTAATAGAATATGTTTGATTTCAATATTAATTTTGATATAATTAAGGTAAGGAAGTTTTTAAAATTTTAGGTAGAATTAAAATGTATAATACTTTAATAATAAATATTATAAATAAAATATTAATTTTGTTATTTTATTCGAATTAAAATTTAATCCATTCTATTTGGTAATTATTGCATTCTTTTGAATAAAGATGAATAAAGAATATACTTATTTACATAGAAAAAAATATTTCAATTTCACACATAACAAAATAAAATTAAATGAGATTATTCATATACGCGTTTATTTGACTAGCGTCGAGACTTTTGAATTATATATATAGATTATTGATCTTAAAAATTTGTGCATCAGAAATTGTGGAAGTGAGGGTAGAAATGTAATTTGATTATAATTGTGAAGATTAGCAGTGTGTTTAAATGGAAATGTACCTTTCCATCCTTGACTTGACGGCGACCAAGCATCTGGTTATCTGGGTTCCTTTGTTTTGATTCACTGTATAATAAAACATCATCAACAAGGCCTATTAGCTCAGTTGGTTAGAGCGTCGTGCTAATAACGCGAAGGTCGCAGGTTCGAGACCTGAATGGGCCAGTTTCTAACTTTTTCCTTTTTTGTACATTTTACCGACGGAAAACTAATTCCCTGGATAATTCCAGTTTTCTTGCTACTACTGAAATTCTGAAAGCGCATTCTATTTACTTTCAAACACGGGGAACACAGATTTGCAAGTGCATGCACAACCATCACTTTCTGCTTCCTAAAGGAGATTGCCCATAAAAACACACACACACGCACATGTGTGTGTGTGTGAGAAATTCAGAATTTGACAAACCTGAAGAAGTCCCAGGGAGAGTCCATCTGAGGAGGGATCTCCATAAGGCCATCTTTAGCATAAATGCATCGATAAACTGGCCCTGCTGATGGCTTCCCATTAGCCGCAGGCCTTGCCTCCTCAACTTTCACAATATATTGATGATCCCCCATTCACTCAATCAACAAACACGAACACAATTTTAAGCGATTGTAAATTTTTGCTTAGTTTTTCTTTCCCCTTGCAGGTTAATAATAACAGAGAGAGAGAGAGAGAGAGCATTAATGATTATGGGGTGGAAGACATCTCAGCTAAATTATGGCAGCCTTTATGAATGAGAGTAATTCGATGCTTTTACAGATGAGAAGCTAGCAGTATCATTTATTTTGGTAGTTGAGCTTTTCGGTGAAGTTTGGATTATTTTCAGTTTTCACTTTTCACACTACCTTACAGGCCCCAAACACCCATCATGTGGGTTTAAATTTCTTGCATGCCAGGACCGTTACGCTTCTAATACCAGAGACCAATTAATTTATGTGTTTAGAAATTTTACGCCGCATAGTCATGTATGTGTCTGATTGTCATATATGCCATGCATTATAAATTATTGGATGAAGATATAATAATGTAATTATATGCTGATATTATAGTTTATGATTTAATAATGAGTAGTTTAATGAATTAATGACAAGAAACTTTCTGAACTTCGATCCATTTTACAATACTCTCAAGTTTCAATATTATAAAAAAATTGACAAATATCCTTTTAATGTTTAGTTTTTTTATTATAAACTCCGCCTCTAGTTAAGGGCATATTTGTAACACAAAATTAAGTAGTAGGGATATTTATAATTTTTTGATATCACAAGAGCTTTCACAAAACCAAACGTAAGCTTAGGCAGTTTTATGTAATGAGCTCTATTTATTGAGTTAAAAACGTACCATTTAGGCAGCAAGATATACAGTCCGGATCTTCTGCTACAAAACGATGCTACATCTCCTCCTACACTCATCAATACACGCTGGCGGTTGAGATAAGAAAAGAGAATCTTCAAAAATTTTCCTATTTATCTCAACCGCTCACCAATACACGTGGCGTATTTTGATGAGTATAAGAGGAGATGTAGCACCGTTTTATAACAGAAGATCCGAACTGGCAAGATATGAGCTTGTTAACAATTGGCCTTCCTTCAATTTTTCATGATTTATGTAATGCGTATTATTTCTACTGTGTCAATTGTGAAAAACTGAAATATATATTTCATTGGTGTAATCGCATGACGGAGGTGTATATATGTGACCTAATGACGCCATTAGTGATGACTTTTTTTTATGTAATTATGTTTTCGTATAGTTAACTTAATTGCACAATTTCGGCTGCGTGTAACGTTGTCTCTTTTAGCCTTTATGATTAGTATATTATTATTATTAATGTTGGTTAAAGTATAATAAGAGCTTTATAGTCGTAGCACTTGACTCTTGAGTGATCAGCTAGCTACTTAGGTCAGCAAATGATGAATCTCTTATTTATGAGCGCAACAAGTTGGATGAGTGTCTGCAACCAATAAAACCAATATTACTAGAATTTTGTTGACTTCTGAGTAATGTCGTTGGCAAAAACCGGTATGTTAATTATTGTTATTATTATTTTTTTTCTATTCTTTTTAATTATCGCTTTAATAAATAAAATTTATTTTAGAATATTTGTCAATTTTGAACTTATGATGTATTTATTGACTTTTTTTTTTGCCCCCAATATACCTTGTGACTTTAATAATTAACTTCTGTAAGGTTCTGATAAACACTCAACAATTAATTAATTAGAGTAAGGCTCTTAAATGGTATTTTAGTTATATTAATCTAAAATTATGATTATTGGTTGTTTTTTAACTTCTTTGCAAATACTTTAATTAAACGGAAATTAAAAGACAAGGAGTTGAGTATTATCATTTGATCTCATGAATTAAGGTATGTTAGTGGTGGTGTTGTTAGTTTCTAATTTGAAAAAAAAAAATTACCAAAATGAGGCACAGACGCACAGTCTATGTCTATGAACTTCATCTAATTTTCTATTTATAATATTTTATTATGCCGCATATTCTTGGAAACCCTAAAATAATCACAAGTATTCATTAACTTTCATACCATTAAACCATAATGAAAAAGATCCAACTTATATCATTCTTCAATATTACTCAATTTATAAATTTATATTAAATACCCAAGTTTTTTTTTGTGGGGGTGGGGGTTGGGGTGGGGGGGGGGGGGGGAAGAATTGGCACCGCATTCTTGTGAATTGTAATAGCTATAAAAACCATATGAATATTGATGAAGCCCATATCCATGCACACTCAAAAGGCTTGGCCGAGTGAGGTATTGTCCCGCACTGTTAAGAGTATAGGGTGCTCAGGTGGGGTTTTGTCCTTTGAAAAGGCGCCTCACAATGTAAGGAAAGAGCTGATGCTTATAAGCTAACCACGTTCTTCATTTCTTTTCGATGTGGGACAGATTATGTATTCATCAAATATATATTATTATAATAGTATATGAAATGACAACTTGACACTGTTTAAGAGGGTAAAATTGTTATTACAGAGTATTTTCAGATAAAGAATTTGACGGGACCTATACAGTACGTACCGATTTAAACTTATGTTTAACCCAAGCCCATTGCGACAGTTGAAAAAGCTCATAAACCAAATTTAATATTAATAACAAAACATGCGTATTGATTAAATAGTGTATAAAACAATTATGAATTGATTTGATATTATGACAAAATGAGACCACTTTGACATGTTATATATAGCTGTATTTATATCTCCGTCTGCATTTATGGGCTTTACCGAACCAAATTATTGCTGAATATCGAGTCATATCATATGCATTATAATAAAGATAAATCATTTATTGCTAATGAACCCAAATAAGTTTATAATTTTGTAATTAATATTGCGTTTTATGCGTATTTAATGTACATGTACGATGTCATTGTTTGAATAAATTTATATTCAACTTTTTTTTTAACAAGGACAAAGACAGGCACGTTTTTGTCAATGACTTTGCTTTCCGTGTGATGTTGAATACAATATTTTAATTAAATATAAATAAATGTACTCTGTCACACAATAGTTTTAATTACCAATAGGTCCAAATCCTTGTCTAGTCCATTTTAATAATTTGTCATCCTCAACCTCTTCAGTCTTGTCAATACACATTAAACGAAAAAAGAGGTAACAGCTTAATTTCTTTGTTGTGGGTTTGAATACTTAATTTAAGTGAGAAATTATTTTGTATTTTTAAATAGAAAATTGTTTTTTTTTTTTAACTTTAGACTTATAATTAATTAATTAATTAATTAAATCTATACTATTATGTAGGAGCGTTATTTTTGTTGTAGCAATGGGAATATTATAGGTTATGATGAAGCGGTCCAAGAAAAAGAACGTCAAGTACAAATCAAAATTTAGCGGTGAAGCCCCACCAAAATTTGTCCTTTCTCATTAGCCTGTCTCCAAAAGTATAAGCAGCTTGATTCATAATTCCACGTAGGCCTCCTATGTTATCGTTCCGCCAACCCTCTGAATTTGGTTCAACCAAACCTTGATTTTCTTAGCCAATATCTCTATTTTATTTCGTGTAGTCTAATCAAATCTTCTTTTCCATTACACAACCTCTCAGTATGTATTAGAAAACCCGCTGACAAGATAAATACTCAAAGGGCCAGCCAGAGGAACAATTTAGGATTAATTCCTTTTATCTTTCTTTAGAGGCGTAATTACATCAATTAAGAATTGAATATATTTATCAACCATATAAAAGCTTGAGACCTTACCACCTCATTATTCAGAATAATTCTTAAAAGATTTCGAAATTCAATGATGGAGTCATGTATAGGTCAAGAGTGGGTGCACGTGCAACCTCTAATTTTAAAATTAGCCTATAGATATCATTAATTTGAATAGTAGTTATAATTGTCTTTTAGTTCGTTTTTAGAGCGTTTTTTAGTGTGATTTTTTTTTTAATTTAATAATTTATACTATTGGTAGCTCATAATCGAAAAGTGCACCTTTAGTCCGGCACCATTGGAATTTAGACATTTAAAATCATGTACCAGTCATACACAGTGATATATAATTGAATTTCATAGACTTAAATGAGCTTCAAAATCTCACAGTGATATAATTGAATTACATGGCTCTTTTTATATATATATATATTTTGGATAACATCAAAGGATGTAAACACACAGCAAAGATACCACCACCATCAAAAAAGGATCTTACTTTTTTTCATTCTTTGTTCTTATTTTCTTGTCCCCTGCTTTTTCTTTTTCATTTATTCTAAAGAAATTAGCTCAAAACATAAAGTGTTGCTCCCGACCTCCTTTTTGCATGTAAAAGTACAAAATATATCAACATTCCAAATCATTACATTACACATTATTTCGACGAAAAGAAAAAAAGCTAATAAGTGCCCACTTCTCATATGATCCTATCATTACAATATCATCAAATATGAGCACCAAAACTAGCTATTCCCCTACAAAAATCATAATCAAACCTTGACTAGCACTTTCAACTATTGATCAAGATAGCGCACACACCAAGTTCAATTCACCACAAAATTCTAGTCCATCCACACCAAAAAAGTACCACTAGCAGCATGTCCCATTTCTGTCAAACTTCAAAAATAACCATTTTTAGTGCTCCACTTCAATTTGTCGGATTCAGACCTCCACCACCACCATCTCCACCTCCTCCTCCGCCATCACCACCACCGCCTGCGTGGGAGAAGATGGGATTTCGGATTTGCTCAAAAAGTTGCCTAGAAAAAGGCCCAGCCAGCTCTCTGCATTAATGATCATTGATAACTTATCCCCACCATCAAGAAAGAATCGCATAATTAATAAATGTACACTAAAAACCTATGCTTACACATATACGTACACAGATAAAGAGCGACAGGCGGAAGCCAACCCTTGTTAAATTCTTTAAATGCACCTATCCTCAATCACTTCCCCCCATTTAATGCCGCCATCAGAAATTTCAGACATGCTATTAATTCCCCCATGAGACTCTCTTCACACTATGCATTAATTTCCCACAATTTTTTCCTCAATTTTCAATATCAGCCATCCACGTGTCTCCCATCCTCACCGTCTGTTAAATCTCTCCGGTGACAGTAGCGCCTCTGGATCGCCGCTCCTCAGTCGGCTCGATGAGAACAGCGCCCCAGCCGCTGCAGCCGATGACCGCATGAACATTGGGCTGGCGAACGATTTCGTTCTCCTAGACGAGCTCCCCCCGCTGGATAAGCCAAGCCGCACGCTCGACTCGGATAAGGGGAAGAAGCCGCCGATGCTCCGCCGCCGGAAGAATGGAGATTTCATGCCTCTGTAGTAACGGAATGAGAATACCCTGGGTTTTGTCAGTGAGCTGAACGGAGAGGGACGTTTGCTCCAGAAGCTTCCGCCGCCGCCGCCTCTCCGGTACCGCCACGGCGAGGCTGTCACCGGCTCTAGCACTAATCTCTCCGATCCTAAATTTCGTTCGAAGCCGAACGAATACGATCGCTTCAATAGGAAATCACGGCGGTTGTATCTGTCCTCCGATTGATTAACGCTCCGCCGCGGCGAAGGCTCCTGAGTGATTTCGTCCTCTGATATGGCTTCCGATTCCATCGGAAGTTCGGTGAGAGGTTCCAAAATTGCGTTCTCGACTATCATGTCATCGAGGCTGGGTCTAATCCTCGCAGCCATTAAAGGAGTGAACGGCGAGTCCTGACGGAATATTCCGGCGCGGCAGAGCGGGCAATTCGCGTGCGACCTAAGCCATATATCAATACAGTCAACGTGGAAGGCGTGGGCGCAAACCGGCAGCGTACGGACGTAATCGTTGTCTTCGAACTCCAAGAGACAGACTGCGCAATCATGGAAGCCGCCCTTCCGCGTGTAGACGGACAGGGGGATCGTTTTGATGATCGATTCGTCGAGGCCGTAAGGCGAGAGCACATGGAATGCGTCGGTCGGATCAAAGGAATACGGAGGCGACTCGATATCGCCGGCGGAGGAAGACGGAACGTACCGCCGGCGACGGCGCCGCCAACGCCTGTAACGGCGGTAGATGTTGATTAAGTGGCGGGAGAGGAGGCGCGAGTAGGTGATGATGACGAAGGCGGTAGCGATTATGACAACCATGGCTATCAACGGTGGACTGAAGTCAACCGGCAATTTTGACGGCGGTGACGATAAGTCCGCCGATGACGATGACATGTCAGAGGGCGGAGACGACACCAAAGGTAGCGTTGTTGCCGGTGCTGGAGCAGGGGACGGAAAAGACTGATCCCACCGCGCGGCGGTGAGGTGCGGCGACGGTGCAGGGGCTTGGCTGTGGTGGCGCATGGCGGCAGACGGTGGCGATGTTATTGTGAGGGTTTTAATGAATTAAGAAAAAAATGTGCGAGTGTAGTTGACTGAGATGGGTTTGTTTGAGTTTTGTGGGGCGATTGCCACGTCATTATTGCTGAATTTAATGAGACGAGTACGGGTTTAATTGCGGGTGGGCATAGATTTGTCCACTGTGCTCGAGTTGGACCTTTAGCTTGAGTGGTTTGAAGGGGCAATCACGTGATTTTGCTCGAGCGTTGCTGGGATTGCAGTTTGGAGGTCCATTTTGTGTTTACTGATCTGAAAATGATGAGATGATGTGGTGGGTTCTCCTAGTCCGGGAGTAGTGGACTAAATACCCCTTTGAGTTTGGATCTGGTAGAATTGACCGTAGCAAAGTGGGAACTTTGGAGTCGAAACAGTGAACACGGTAATGGGGACGGATGAGGATATTTTAGCATTTTCAGAATTTTTTTTTTCTCTGTGTCACAAAAATTATAGTAACAACTAACAACTATTAACAACAGGAACTATATTCACTTTTGCAAGATTAAACCAAAAATAACGTGCGAGATTTTTTTCTCATAAATAATGAACAAGATTCACATTATTAATTTGTTGATGGAGCTGCAAATGTATATATATTTTTTATCTTGCTCTTGCAAGTTATAATAAAAATATTATTTGATGACCACTAATTTTATTTTTTATTCAGAAGACCACATTAGATATTTCGATCATATTTTAACTAACATGAAAAATAATATATACATCTCAATGTTTAATTACTACAATAACAAATGATCAAAAATCTAAATACCAATTATTAGTTAATTTAGTAAGACGCGGCATTCAACCCCTTTAAATAATGTGCAGGATTCTTTTTTTTTGAACAAATGACGAATAGGATTTGAAACATGGTGTTGTGAATCAAGTAATTCAATTCAGATACGCCGCCTTTATATTAGGTTATGTAATACTCGAATTTAGATTAGTCGATCAGTAATTCATATTGGGCCTTTGCAGTACTGAAATGCGGATTAGGTAAACAAATAGATCAGAAGCCGGATAGCTACGAAATCAAAAAAAAAAAAAAGGAAAGAAAAGAAAAAAGAAAATTTAAACAAAATATGGATTTGGCTTGTTGATAAGAGTAATGGTATGATCATTATCTTTTTTATTATTTTTTTTAAAGGAAGAAGTTTAGCATGCGAATGTGATTATCTTAAAAAGATATATTATTAATCCCGTAATCCCCTTTGTTGCCTAGAAAAGAATATGAAAAAGAGAACATCCTATGCGAGTTTAATGGAATCATAAACGAGATCCTACTTTTTTGGACTTTTGTTTAGTGGGTATTGAATGGTACTTTTTGGACCATAAATTTGCTTTTGCATTTACAATTATCATGACTAGTCTTTTTCCTTTTTCTTTTTTTTACATACACCGCATCGATATAAAAAGCATATTTTGGATGCCTCGTCGTCGTATTTGTGAGATGAATAATCAATATCGGACATTGATTTTGATGAAATTATAACCTAGGAGACATCAAAATATTAAGGGACCTTTCTGGAGATCTAAGTAGACCAACATAACTTATATTTCACACACAATGTTCCTATTAAATAAACATTAGAAGATATAATTCATAGTAGATTGGAATCGGGATCCAATTCTCATTATATTGTCAAACTTTGACCACCAGAATGACTAGATCTATGTAGCTGTAATCCAGATCATAGCTTCTATCCTGTTAAAATCCTTATTTTATATTACAATCATCTCTTATCATATGTTAAATCTGTTGTTTAGTTTTCATCAAACAAAATTCCATGTTGTATTTTTCTAACTCACTTTTGTAGTTGGTGTTGACCGGGGTTCTTGTGGGGTCAGGACCGGTCAAAACGAATGCTTATTCTGTAAATTTCAACTACGTTTTTGTGAGCTTTTAAAAGTCATTGAGATTCTAATCAAGTCTTGAAATCAAATGAGTCTCTCCAATGTTGGTCAAGGAAGCTATCTACGCATACGAAATAGAGTTTTGGATAATGAGACGTTGGGGTTTGGTCCAATATAGACACTATGATTCAAGTGAAGTACAAACTAAAATATTTAAGAAAAGTAATTTAAAAGTTTTATTTCTTATATGTGTCTCCTTTTCTGGTATGAATCTTGGGCTATTTACAGCGTTATATTTAGTGAAGGTGCCAAATGGCACAATTCCATTGTATAGTTGCCCTAATTTGGATGATTAAGATTAATTGAGTTCAATGGAGGGTTTTATCTCTTTAAATGACTTTTTATCCTAATGATATTTGACTTTGTGTTTATAACCACCAGGACTAAATCATATTTGACCCATATCAGTATTCTAATCGTCAAATTCATAATACTAGATGTATCAAATTAAATGCTAATACTTTAGGCAATAATAATAATAATAATAATATTAAGATTATTTTACAAATATATTATGAGCACAAAGAATGGAATACATAATAAAGAACATTGTTATTCGAATTCAACTTGACCTCACTTGTATTATATTTGGTCTATGATTGGTCGTTGTTCTCGAATACATAATAATATATGATAAGTGTAATTCATTCGTTATATGAGTACTTACAAGTACGGTTAGAATTTCCTCACAAAAATAAAATTGAATAGAAAAAAATTTAAACCCGTCTTCCCACTGACACATCATGGCCCAATGATTTTGGGAGATATACAATTGGGCTTGATTTACAAAAGCCCAATTAGTAATGGGCCTACAACAACTTCTCCGTGTAAACACTCCAATAAAACCCTCTCTTGCAAAAATGCCAAGAAAGGAAAAAGAGGGGCTAGGGTTTTAGATTGGAACTCTTCGTTACACACAGTCACACACTGCTCCGGCGAAAAGGAAAAATCTGCAACAATGTTTCCGGGAATGTTTATGCGGAAGCCAGACAAAGCGGTGGCGCTGCAGCAGCTGAAGAGCCACGTGGCGATGTTTGGAGCCTGGGTCGTCGTCATTCGGGTCACCCCCTACATTCTCCACTACTTCTCCGATCAAAAGGAAGAACTTACGCTCGAACTCTGATTTCAGTTGTTGATTTTGCCTCAGGTGAGAAATGTAATCTGATTTCTCCGTTTCGTAGTTGAATGTGTTACTATTCTCGTTTTTCCCAACTGGATTTATCTCGTTAGACCCCTAATGACGAAATTTATGAAATTTGTATATTCATCCTTTTTGTGGGATTTTTAATTTTAATTTTTTTTTGGGTAGTTAGGTTATTTTATTTGTTTTCTTGCCTCATTCACCATGTCAATTCTCTAAATCTTTCAACTAATTGATTTTGATGTTTTTTGATAATTATGATATCAAACATTGTCAATGATAATTTGTTGTGTTCTTCGTAATATAATGTTCTTCATTGCTGTGCAAATTTGTTCTAAAGTAATTTACCCGCTTGTTCACTATTAGATTAAGATAAAGCACAGTTGGAAATTCGAATATAGAGTTTGTCCAATGAAGAAAACTAATTGATGTAGCAGACAAAATGGGGTCCCATTCATTAAAAGAAGTTGGTTGCACATGGAGCGTTTTCTTAACGTATTGAAGAACTTTAAATTAGCTGATGTATGATAGGAAATCCAGAATTTCCTGAATTTGATTCCTGTTCTTTTCCTAGCTTTCTCCATTCATTTCTTTTATAACATTGCATTAAATTTTATATTTTTTCCTTCATTCTGAAGCTTTTTCCAAGCATTGATTTTAACTCTCAAGTCATCAAGAACTAACGAACAACTTATTATTAACCTTCAATATGTTTGCTGCAACTTATCTGCCATCTAGTCAGCCTTGTGTTGTGCGAATGTTGGCAACCAGGAGCCAAATTTTAAGAAGTTTGTGGTGAGAAAGTTAGATGATAATGAATCTTGGAGCAGCAATTACATACGCTACCCAGCAGTATGTGATGAATCATATAGAACCAAGTGAATAGGAAAATAAAGAACGAAAGCATATCTTTCTCTGTTATGGTGATGTAAAGATTTTATGTTGTACTTTTGGTTTTGAGGAAATGCTTACGCTAGTTTCCCTGCTAATTTATGATTTCTTGTGGTGCTCTTGTTGCAGCTATTATATATACCTGGAAGGAGGAGCAGAGAATCAGAAGTTACATTTCTATTGTATTTTCTGATTTTCTTCTGTATTTCGGTGACTTTTAAATATTTTAGCCGTGAAGTAGCTCAACTATTTGAGATGATATGACATATAAATTTCTTCTGGCTTGTGGGATCCAAATATTTAGATTTCTGTAATTGTGGAATACTGAATGGGGGTTTTAGTGTATGATGCATTTAACTCAGTGCGCTTGATTTTGGCTCTGACTGGATGATGCATGTTACTGATAGGACAAAACATCACCATGCAGAGATGAATTTGTATCTCCATTAAATACCAGATCAAGATAACCTAGGAATGTTCAGAATCAACGTTAAACGCTTAAATATACAATTTAGTCATTGATTGAGTTGTTTGTTTTCCCTAGGAATTGAGGTTTGATATAACCATGGTTAAGAGGTCTTAAGGCTGTTCAAACACCTGACGAAAAGAATTAAATTGAACCTCTTACTTATTTCCGAAAATCATTTTAGTCCTCTTTACATTAGGCTATAAATAGTTTATCCTCGTTCTCAAAGTGACCTACAATTGATTTCCAGCAAGCCAGGACTCTGAAAGAGACGCATAATGTTGAAAGAGTGGGCGTAGTTGGTTCACTATTAATGTCTTTTATGTATGGATGGGTACTTGTGAAAAGCCATTTCAACCACCAAACAATGGTTGGCACTCCATCCTTAGCTTTTCATTTTCATAGAAATGAATAAGCACACTTTATTCTGTTCCATTGTGAGAGCACATCAATCAAAAGAAACCATTACATGTCTCGCTTTCCAGGACCCCATTCAACTCTCACGTTTACGACTCAGCCCTTGCTGAATAATAACAAGATTCGTTTATATAATCAAAACATATATCTAAACTTCATATTATCTGTGTTTAACTGAAATGAAATGTGTTTGATTATGCTAAGTCTTGTACTAGGTAGCCTGTCGGCAGATTAATAGCAATCGAAATTAAGTAGCAAATTAGGTCATGGTATGGAGCTGAAATGTCAAATCCAGCATAATTGCCTAACAACAAAGAAACATTTGCAATCAACTCAACCGCTGAAAGCCCCACTATGAAAATTTAGTGTTCAATTAATCCAAACAATCCATGTGAAGATGAGTTTGTGCATGGACAAAACTGGAATACAACAGACGTATCCGTAAAGACTAAAGTGATCCTATATTCTCGCAAAACCTTTCGTCTTCCCACCAACTATGTAAGAGGAACTTGAACACTGTAGTAGCCAATTTCGAACGAGGGTAATTGAGTGGATGTATATGGTGTGCGTGAAATCGCACAATGAAAAATGTACCGGGTTCTATAGGAAGCAGAGGTAGCTTCGCATTGAGATTGGGGCAAGCCATCTCCTCTTCGTCGTCCCTTTTGTTCATGTCTTTAGGAGTCGAGTTCTACAGCTATACGGCATTCTGGTAATGTAGATAATAATGATCCTTAAGTTCTCGTTTCATATTCCTGTTTTGCTCATATACTTAATTCTTTCTACTGCTCTAACAATCGAGGCAATGTGAACTATATACATGCAACACTGCATATAAATCACATATATATATATATATGCAAAACTATGTATTTTTACTGGTTTAAGCTTGAGCTCAGCCCAGTTCGACTTGATTAAATTTGATTTAAGTTGGGTATGAATACTATATTACTAATATGCACAAATATGTTGATCTCTGACAGCTTCTTGGTGACAGTGATGGGGTTAGTGATTCCATGGAGTTTCAGTTTGGCTCTCCTTGACGGTTATTCCATCCTTGCTAAATGCACAGTTCGTCACCAAGGGGTTCTGCAACTTGTCATTCTAGGCGACACGGTAATTCCTACTGGCTAGATCCTTGGACTTTGATCCACACGGAAGGATGACACACACACACACATAATGTTATGCTGATGTTGGTGTATGTTGCATAGGTTTTATGGGTTCTGACACTAGCGGCAGCCAGCTCAACTGCTGGTATTCTTGATCTTCTGGTGAATGCTGATGATGATGTGTCCTTTTGTCCTTCAAGGCTGTGCTCCAGATATCAGATTTCTGCTGTGATGGCCTTCTTGTCTTGGTTTCTTTCCTTAGCCTCGTCTCTCTCCAATCTCTGGCTACTTCCTTCTTTGTGACGTCTAAGTACGTACTTCGAGATGGTAACTAAATTTAGAATGTCTGGAGACTGAATGACTCGTGTTCAATTATGTGCAGACAAAAGATTTATCTCATGTTCTCATGAACTCTCCTGCAAGAGTTAACTGTACGAGAACAAATGTACTAATCAAGATCTCAAGTCAGATGCTACAAAATCAAACTGATTACTTCATTGAGAAATTTGCACATACTCTGGTTTCGTTAATTGCAGAACGCCCCAAGTTAGGCCTATTTTCAAGAACCCTTATCGTACGAAAAATTACAATCACAACCCCCGTTTCTTTCGTGTTTGTGGTACTAATAACTCATAACTGAACATGGTATTTGCAATATAAAATCAAGCATTAGCGGGATATTTGTATTTTTGTTTTTTAATATCATAGTGTTTTTTTTAAAAAAAAAAAAGAAAAAAAGAAGTGGGCTACACTTTAGGTTGTTTTTGTAAGTAATCCTAATTTTATGTGTTTATAAAAGTGATTCATGATTCAAATAGACCCAATGGATGCAGAAAAAGGCCAATCTACACCTTTTACATGACAACAATTAGCAATAATATTATATGACGACAGGTAAAGGTACCCTATTGTTGTCTTCCAAATATTAAACAGGGAGCTCCCTCCAATTTTAAGGACAAAATGAAGCCACTTCCATATTATATATCATACTTTTTCCTATATTCTATTTGTCTTATATTTCAACACCAACACACTCATGCTTGATCGTTTTCTTGCTTTTAAATTTATTTAATGGAAAAATACACCCAAAAAAATATATAAATATCAAATTAGTCAACAAAATTATGCTAGAAGATTTAAATGCGGAGATATGTCATGCCGTGCAAGAATCTAAACATTGTGGATAACGCAATAATGCCTTAGAATCGGAATTTGGGGATAATTGCATATTAACTTTAATATTGTGACTTACAGGAGTTGAGTGAAGCAAGAAGAGTAGGTTGAGAATAGACCAGAGAATCAGATTCATGTTTCCCTTTTCAAGATTCTTTTCCAGTACAAAGCTTCGATTCACTTGATGCCATTTGTCATAATTAAAACTTGTAGATTGCTTTGATTTCCTTCATATATTCCAAATGTTATTTCCTTTTCTTTTCTTTTCTTTTCTTTTTTTTAATTTTCCAACAAAAGAAACAAAAAGAAGATAAGAGTGGAATTAAAAAGGGAGAAAGATTACTTATGTGCGAATGTTGATGCACAAAGCTTCATTATTTGAGGCCTTTTTATCCAACATTTAGTATATTTTGACCATATGTGCATCAGATAAAATCCTCTATCTCAAAAATATGTTTTATCTCTTATTTTATAATACATATTCATGCCATGCATATAGAATTTATTCGTTGGTATATATTTATGAATTGAAATAAGAGATAAAATATAATTTAGAATTGAAGATCTGGTGTGTGCGTGTCTCGAGAGAGTGAGAGATGGATTTCACCCTCTTTAGTGGTCTTTTTGAGGGATTTCACCATTTGGGACACGGACTTTGAGTGATTGTAGAAAAGGGTTGCTTAAACAATGGGTGATGCTATATTTTAGCATGTGGAAGACGAAACACATAGTTTAGAAGCTTTACATTTCGTGCAACGTTGCCTTCTTTAGACTCCGTTTCTAAGTTAAGTAACATTTTGTTCCATAATCAAGAATCAATTCTATTTCATTCATCTATTTCACGTTAAGAGTATTTGTACAGTGCAAACATATAATATATCAATCCTGTTATCTAGTGTGGTATATTTTACAATTTAGTCCAATTTCACCGAAATTGAATGACTAGCGCTTATGCGCATTTTTGTATTGGAAACACATCAGCATCCAATGATTAGATTCCAACCAAAAAAAAGAGAGAGAGAGAGAGAGAGAGAGAGAAATCTAACTTCCAAGACTAATTTTGTACTTTTTCCAATCTAGTCCCTTGGTTTATTACATAAGCATGCATCCTTGAAGAGCTTTATTTCAATGCAATTTGAAATACTCTAAACAATGTATGGCCATTTTTCATGAATAGTAAAAGTAGATCGACATTATTGTAGAAAAAGCAGATCAAAGTGTGTTAATTGTAGTTGAAGTTAAGCCAAATGGAACATCTTTTGGAGGGAAAAACAGTGAAAGGACATGAGAGATTTGACCAGGGAATTTGTTCTTTGTTGCCACCTTATACTTCAACGGAACTAATAATAATCACTGTGATTTGCGATATATGCCAATCGTACGTGTATAGGTGATTGTTGATGTCAGATATGTATATCATTCTCGTCTTCATAATCAAAAGAATTAAGCTACAGGATGTTCTCATTTATCCATCAATCATACATATCCATGTATATATAATAATATACTTATTATTCAACTTGCCAAATGCCCAAATTCTCTTATTCTTCCAAGAAGTCTTTCTCATTATATTCTTCCAAAATATGATCTCATCATATCCACTAACAATTTCTCTGCAATACGCTTCTGCTTTGACAGAGTTAATTAATTTGCCATAGTATAAAACAATGGTATTTTTTTCCCAAATTAAATTTGATTAATCATATAACAATTGTTATATATACGAATTACATGCTATATACTTGGATAAATACTTGTTCATTCGATCAAACTTGTATTCTATTTTTCTTGCTCCATTGCGTATGTTGTTATTTGGATTTATAATCCATTTTCACCTTATTTTCTACCTTGTACATGTCTTCCATTCTAATGTTCCCCTTCCCATTAAAGAGATGCTCAAACATCACCAATACCTCTTAGCATAAATGCTCATTTGCTTCACCTTCAAGCCACCAACAACCTTAAATTACTTAAACCATGCACAAGAGGATAATCTATCCATGATAATGCTTTTGTTTCCTAAAACAGACAACAAATATTACAAAATAGCATCAAACCAAAGTCCCCTGCTCCCCTGCCTCTGCTCACCATGAAGTACAACGAAATCTGCCACTTCAGCCACCCACACCACAACCTCACGTTCGAGTACTCCGAGGCTCCGTTCAAGTGCGACGGCTGCAACGAGGCCGGCATCGGCTCACGCTACAAGTGCTGCGGCGGCAGTGGCGGAGGATATGGCGGCGGCTCCGCCTGCAACTTTGACCTGCACACACATTGTGCAATCCCTTCCCCAACCATCACCCACCCTTTCTACACCAAGTGCTCGTTCCAGTTCCTCAGCCGCCCGCCGGGGCAGGCGGAGCGTTACTGCAACGCGTGCCAGAAGGACGTTTCCGGGTTCGTCTACCACTGCAAGTCGTGCGGGTTCGACCTCCACCCCTGCTGCGCCAAGCTCCCCATGGTCCTCGACGATGGTGAGATCAAACTGTACTTGTACAGAAAGGTCAGCGCGCCATGTCACAGGCACGTACATAGACACCTACTCTCTCTCTCT
This sequence comes from Petrea volubilis, assembly GCA_026212405.1. NCBI lineage: Eukaryota > Viridiplantae > Streptophyta > Magnoliopsida > Lamiales > Verbenaceae > Petrea > Petrea volubilis. Next base: position 12,825,412 of record CM047875.1, read on the forward strand.
CTCTCTCTCTTTCATACTATAAATACATGTTTATATATATATAATTCTGAAATTTGTAGGTGCGGGAGAAAGGGGAGGAGCTGGAGCTACAGGTCGTCGTGCAAGAAGTACAACCTACACGTGGCGTGCGTGAAAGAGATGCTGGTGGACAGCTGGCACGAGATATACTACGGTGGGTGCGGAAGCAGCTACACCAGCACCAGCAGGAAGTTGGGGACCAATAGTAGTATCCCCAGCTTGAAAGCCAGTCTGCAGACGCACAATCACAAGACGAGCAAAGGGAAGGCACAGAAATGCTGCGAGGCGGCTGTTTTGGCGTTGCAGTTTGTTATATCTGCTGTTCTAGGGGATCCCACCACCCTCATTGCTGCTGCTGTTGGTACTATGTTGTCCGCATAGTATGTACTCTGAGGATAATATGCAAATAAGAATTTAAGATCAAGGCCACACAAAATAGGGAAAAACAAAGAATAAAAGCTAGAAAATATTAATTTTGGTACCATAGCTTTGGTCTAGTCTAATTTTGGTATCATAGTTTTAATTGATCTCAATTTCGGTATCATAATTTTTAATTGATTTTCAATGTCACCCTAATTCCCAACTTTTGTTAGGAATTTGGTGAAAACACGTGCCGCACACATGGATATTAAATCTGACTATTTAAAAGAAAAAACAAATGGCATGCCTTTATGTTAGCGAGAAAAAAGATGGTACTCCTTCAAGTTGCACATGCACAAGGCGTGCTAGTTTTTCCTTTCAAATAATCAGATTTAACGTACATGCGTGAAGTACGTACTTTCTCGGTTAAATTCTTAATGAAAAAGGGAAATTGTGTTAACATTGAAATCAATTAAAAATTATGGTATCAACATCGAGATCAATTAGAACTGTAGCGCCAAAATTGAACTAGACTAAAGTTATTGTATCAAAATTGATAATTTCCCAATAAAAGCTATATCTGACCAATTTTAATATACCATGTAACACATTTATTTGCCTGCCTTCACTTTTTATTATCCGCATATTATTATTATTATTATTATTAACTGATTGTTGGATGATAACTGCAATTAAATCCATAAATTTTTGGTGGAGAGACATCAAATATGTTCGATTAATTCAGAAATTACAAGTAACCAAAATCTTAGGCCGTGGGAAGAGGTGTTTAGACAAGGATGTTGCAACTAGTAAACGGACAATTCTAGCCCGGCCGCATGACTACAAAACTATGTGATACGAGTAAATAGCATATCTTACGTGATTGTCATATATTTTAAGCAAAATAATCAATTATACAACAAGTTTATGAATGACACAACCAAACGTGTCTCAAAAAAAGAAAATTCTATTTATCTATTCATGACTAAAAATATTAGATTTATGAGGCATATTAAAATTGGATGCAAGCATAAATTGATTACCAAAAACGAGTCTAGAAAGCTTCTAATTTATATATAGATTGACAAATTTTCAGAGGCAAGCTCAAAAAAGTCTCCCAAATTTTATAATTTATCTCTAAACGTTGTATATTGAGGCAATTTGAAATAAATATCTTTATATTTTTCTTGACTGTAAAAATGGGGGTTATTTTTTAAGAGTCCTCCTTATATATTAATGGGATAATTGATTTTTTTGCCCTCTCCATTTCAATTTGATCAATTTTGCCCTCTCCTTTAATAAAATTTGTCAATATTGTCTTCTCCGATTATTAATGTTTCGATTGTCATCTGATTTTGGACATAACTTTTCGCCGGTGATGATGTGGCGATTTTCTGACCATTTATGGTGATGATTGGAAAAATAGCAATTTGCGGCCACAAAAACGCCACGTCATCACCGGTGAGAAGTTATGTCCAAAATCGGACAACAATCGAAATATTGATAATCAGAAATGACAAAATTGAAAAATTTGAAACAAAGAGGGGCAAAATCGAAAATAAGTTAAACCTAGAGGATATAAATTAAAATTATCCCCATATTAATAGAGGCAGTTTTATAATTTCCAAAGACAGCTAAAATACCCTCGTCATCATATCTCCTTTGTTGCCATGATCGTTCACTACGCTTATAGTGATTATAGGGGACAACACAATCAAGCCCATAGAAAGGTTAAAGAAAGATCCAAATAAGGGTAGCACAAACAATCTTCTTACATCACGCGTAAATAACCAGCAACTGTTTATTATTATTTTTTAAACATAATGGCCCACAATTTTGAAAATTTAAACTGGTTAAAGGAAAAAGGGGAATTACAGAACAAGAAGCAAACTCCATTCAGGACGGATTTGAAGCAATTTGCTAGTAACGACCAGGCAAACTAAGTGAACCATCAGCCATTACAGTGACCTGTCGTTCACTAATTCGATAAAATTGATAGCAACATGTTGAATATGAGGACTGCAATTAGAAATCAAATTATCTTGCTCCTCACCAAAGTAATGTCCAAAATAACGACGTACGCGGTGACATTTTAAAATGAATATTCATTATTTATGATAAGATACCTAGTTAATTAGCATTACTATTTAATATTAATGAGATTCAGATATTGTAATATCAATGGGAAATTGTAGATCGTGTGGTCAGTCTAGGTCCACTGTGACGGCCAAATTAATTCTCCACGACGGACAGCTTCGAGAATTTTCGTACCCCGTTAAGGTTTCGATTTTGTTGCAACAAAATCCCGATTGCTTCATATGCAGCTCCGACGAGATGGAATTCGACCAATTCGCGGCGGCGATTGGCGGAGACGAGGTGTTGCAGCCGGGAGAAGTCTATTTTGAGCTGCCGCTGAGGTGGCGGAGACAGCGGCTGCAGGCGGAGGACATGGCGGCCTTGGCTGTAAAAGCGAGCGGAGCTCTTTCTAACAGTAGTAGTAGCTGTAATGAGATGATTAGTTGCGGTTGTTGTTTGTGGAGAAAGGTTGAGCCTATATTGTTCAGCGAGAAAGAGCGGCCGCTCCTTGTGGTGGACGGTGGCGGAGGGTGGACGGGGAGGAGAGGAGGAGATGGCGGAGCTGGTGGCCGAAAGAGACGCAAGTTTATTGCCAAATTAAGTGCCATTGTTGAAGAGTAAAAACAAATGGGAAACAAGGGATAGGAGGGTGGGTGGGGGTATTTTTTTTTTCCCGCTTTAGTTTGGTTGGGAGGAGGATGGGGGTTCGTTAATAACTTAATATAGCCCCGTAGCTTCCGGAGAAGGGGTGCTTCCTCACAAATGGAGCCCGTCAACCAGGCATGGGCTACTGTTTATCAAAAACACAAAGCTTTTCAAAGTTGTAAGATCATGTGGGCTGGAGAGGCCAATTTTTTTAGCCCTATTATGTTGAATTATGGATAGGAGTGTGCTTGTAAATTGTAATGTGGGCTATCATTATTCACATTGAAAAAGAGAATTTGTACAGTTTTGTAACACATATTTTTATAGCTAATATGTTGGTATCATCTGTCAATTTCTCATTTTCCTTTTCCTACGGCAGCATGCGGGGGTATTTTGTTCATTGTCTTACAGCAGTGCAGTTTGTTTTCTAAATCAAAACATTAACGAGTGCAAGCATATTATTAGTGCTCCACAGTTACACAATTTCTGTTAGAAAAACTCAAGTTCAGATAAGTATGGAAAAGCTACAGTGGGGAACAAAGGTTTGTCCTTTAAAAAAATTAAAATTAATAATAATAATTGGAAGGAGGATTAATTAAACAACCTTCTCACCAATCTTGCCAATTAAGCAATAAATAATTTATTCATTCTTTGTTTACTTTTCTCAGTCTTCGTCTTTACTGCTTGACTTGATAGTTGACAGTTGACACGGCACAAACTAGGCGAAGCAAATCGAACATCTAAGATAGGTGATAAAAAAGAAAGCAGTAGATAGGCCAAATACAAAGTATATTGGTCCGTAGTTTTTCTGTGTAGATCCCTTACACCCATGGCGCAGTTATGAAATGAAATACGAGTACTTAAATAATAATAATAATAATAGAAAATTTAAAATGATATTATAGTACTGCACAGTTAAAACAATCATGGTAACTGGTAAGCACGTTCATACGGCAACTAACAAGATATACCGCCCTGTTTTTAACAATATTAACTGACAACGACTTCTTCAGAGTTCAGACCATCTCACACTCAACTAAACTTAGCCGAGGATGATTTACCCACTGAGTAACCCAACAAAATCAAACGCGGCTTCTTCGGTTTCATATTACGTATTAACTCGTATAACTTGAAATAGGATTAATTGTGTTGTACGTGATTCTGGTTTGTGCACGCCGCTGGAAGGGATGTTTACCCCTCTCAAGTTTCTATTTAATTATATTTGCATGTATTCTTTTTTTTTTTTTTTTTTGATAATTTTAATTTTGTTCTTTTTGAATTATATAAATGCTTTTAATATTTTATATTAATTTGACCCCACCCCCAAATAAAATTTTTTTCGACTCCAGTTTATGAACAAAATAATATCATATTCTTATCCCACATTAAAAAAAGTATACATACTTAGCAAACTTAGAAGCATCAATCCCTTTCTCACCTTGAAAGATATTTTTTTTAATTAAAGTACCAAACTCCGTGGTCTTAAGGTATTGAATAATTCCTCATGGGGTTAGGCATTAGTATTCTCTGGCAGATTTAAGCCTGAGGGTGAGGTGATTTTGGGGTAAAAGACGGCATAAGTATTACTATGGGCCTGTGGCGGAGTTGTTTTGTAATAACTTTTGTCTCTGGGACACCCACCACCATTCCAGGAAGCTCCTTCTCCATACCCCGGCCCCGGCCCCCTTTACAAAATCCGTCCGCGTTTCCTAAAGCACCTTTTCGCCGGCCAATCAGACTGCATTCTTCGAAATTGATTAGAAAATATACAATATCTGCCACATATCTCCTCGTATTTTTATTTTTGACTACCATAAACAATGGCATATTAAATATATCTGAAATACAAAGATGCAGTGGAATTTATAATCCTAATTGAACAATTCTCTTTCTAATAAATTAATTTTTGGGTTTTAATCTGAAGTAAATCCATTCCTTCATTATATAAAATAATGATCGGCATTGTGTATGCATCATAAATTTTCGTGTTCATGCATTATCATTGGCCACATCTTGGTTCCGTAAAATTTTGGTTTAATCAAAGTTTTGAAATGCAAACCGGACCGGCCAGATCGATAGGGAACCAGAGGCCTATCCGGTCCCATTGATCCCAAAAAATCAGCCCTTAACTGACCTAGTCTGAACTGACTAAATCTTTTTTTTTTTCCTATTTTCGACAATAACAACCGACAATTTTTGAATCAATATCTTTGCTATATATTTTTCCAGCCAAATTTTTTTCTATTTTCAACAATAGCAGCCTTGGGTCACTATGCACATGTTGTTCTTGTGATCTTGAATGAGTTTTGAAGGACAATTTCATTTATTAACATTTTGTGATTGAAAGATATTTGTAAACATCATGGTGGAGTTTTTATGTTCCGTATGACTAATATTTTTTGAATTTGGCTGAATATTTGGTGTGAAATGATTTTTTTTTAATAAAAATTTAAAAGAATTATAAAAAGTTACAATTTTTTTATATTTTAATTGCACTATTTTTATATTTTGCATTAATATTTACAACATGATATATATATAATTAAATATATTTTATAATTTATTATAACGTCACACCGGTCGAACCGATGGTTGAACCGATCGAACAAATAACTAGTAAGACCGTCAATTCGATGTCCGATCCAATTTTCAGAACATTGGGTGTAATAGTTATCTTCAGGCCATCTACCGTTGGGTACAATATGACAGCTAACGTTAATTTACTTACGAAAAGATAACGCTATAAATGGTAAGCAAAACTATTATTTTTTTTGGTTACAAAAGGAAGAACCACCCCCAAAAGGGTTAATCACAGAAAGTGGAGGAAACAGCGTCACAAAGGATCAACTCCTGCAGCTCCCAGGTTGGTAAGCAAAACTATTATGCTGTGACATAAACATGAATTTATGGGTACAACGTTGTTAACAACCTCTAATTCGGGATACGCATAAAGTAACAGGACAAAATGTTGAAAACAAAACAATAGAATAAAATAATACTACTGCTAGGGTGTTTGGTTAAACTTGTTTTAATATCAGAGGTGTTTGGATGAGACATCCGCCTTATTTTTAAAGGATAGGTGTTAGAATTTGAATTTTAACAGTGTGTACACATATTATTAAAAAAAATTGTTACTTTAACAAAAGATACATAGAATGTAAGATGTTTAAGTTTTTTCTTAGAATAATTTAGAGAGTGTTTGGCTAATCTTATAAACTCTTAAAAATATCTTATTAGTTATTTATGAGCTTATAAATTTCTTAAAATTATTTGGTAACTTTTATTAAATGAGCTTAAAAATTTCAAAAATAAGTTGTCAGAAGCTTATAAGTTCACACACACACACAAACACACAAAGTAAGCTTTCCCCAATTTTTTTTCTCAAACAACTTATAAGCTATCTAATGCTAAAAAATAAAATAGCATAAATATATTTTTTTTTCAAAATTACATATCTACCATCCCAAAAAAAATATTTATTTATATAAAATTAATTTTACTTTATTTCTTTTCAATCATCATTAAACGTAAAAAAAAACATATAAGTTCTAATTTTTACCAAATAAAATTATAACTTATAAGCTTCAAAAACATCTTATAAGCTATAATGCCTTATTTTATCCAAATATTTTAGGAACTTATTTTTAAAATAAATGTAGGAGCTTAAAAATTTTAAAAATACATTATAAGCTCTACGAATTTATAAACTCTTTAAAATAAACCTTGCCAAATACTCTCTTAATCACATGAAGTGTTTGTACATAATAAAATTTTGGAATTTATAAAATCTTTATAATTATACTTAATCCGACCAAAACAAGATAAATTAATTACAAATTCTTCATTCATACAAAAGAAAAAGGAATTACAAGATCCCAACATCTTATTTTCAAAATTTTGAAACTCCCATGATAAAAATCTTTTTAAATGCTATAAAATATCTTATAATCTTTCAAATAATTTATAATATATTTAGAGATCTTATAATTAAAACATATCTAGCCAAAACTCACCCATCCATATAAACGAACCCGAGAATAAAATAATTAAATGTTTTATTGTAGCAAATAAATTATCCCAAAACTTTTACTTCTTTTAACAATAGCATCATATGTAAGACACTAACTATTGCCGAGTCAAACGTCTCTCATTCTTACAATAATATTCCTCTCCAAAATCCCTCTATAAATAAACCCACAAACAACGTCTCCCTCAGACCCTCACCACCAAATTCCAATAAAATTACAATCTTTTTTGTCTCTCATTTTTCCAAAACTAATGGGCAATTGTGCTTTTACACCAAAAACCAGTGGAAGGGTCGAGTCCCCGTCGGCGAAGGTGGTGCACCACCGTGACGGGCGGCTGCAGGAGTTCCGGTGGCGGGTCACGGCGGCGGAGATCCTCTCCCTCCACCCAGACTGCTATCTCTGCAGCGCCGACACCATGGTCATCAACTCAATCGCACCCCAAGCCGACGAAGATCATGTTTTACAATTTGGTCAAATATATTTCCTAATGCCACTCTCAAAATCACAAACGCCACTCTCGCTGCAAGACTTGTGTGCTCTTGCCATTAAAGCCAGCGCTGCTCTTAGCAATATTAGTCCTGGGCCAATTCTGGATCACAACAGGAGACCATTAAGATTGTCTGGTCGGAGTCGTAGGGATATTCGTACATTCTAGTGAACTTTTATTTTATGATATATAGGTTTAAGCAATTATTATTGTATTGTAAAATTAAAGGTGAAATTGACAAGCAACCTAGAGAGAGAGAGAGAGAGAGAGAGGAGGACCACCCGATGAATTCCAATATTCCACTGTTCTGTTTGGAAGTACATATTTGATGCTAGTAGTGGGGCATATTTTTTGATGTATTTTTTTGTGATTGTAAGAGAGAATAATGGGGGGTTCTATAACAGGAAACATTATGGAAGGCGAGTTTTCAATTTAGTCACTAGTTTTTGGTGCATTTCACTCATACAAGCAAATTTCTTGTTGATGCTTGAACAGAGAATATATCACGTCTGAGTTTAAAGTTTTAAGATTTTATACTCCACAATGTCATCCATCAAACCAAGATTTTATTTCATGAAATGTAGTCTGCACCCTTATCCCATGTTCGGTGTACTATTTATTCCTTAATTAAAGTAATGAGAAAGTAACACTTATTTCCCAGGACACTTCACACTTGTATATCTTTTCAATTGAAATATATATATATATATATATATATATATTCTCTTACTAATTACTTTTGTTTTCTTAGTGCATGGGCCTAATATTCGCAAGATACAATTAAGTTAAATTAATCTTAATCCATCAGTAGTTTTCAATCAACAGCATGTGAAAAGACTGACATATGATCAATAATTAAAGTAGACTTTGTATAAAATTTATCGTTTAAAAATAAATTATAATAATTAAGTGCTCATATAACAATTCCAGTCAAGTATGCAAATCTAATTAAAAAAACTGTGTTTGGGGTATGCATATGCACGCATGTTAGGGAAAGGTAAATGATACACACTACATAATTTGGAAGTATAAAATGTATCTTACCTTAACTTGTTATTATGATGCATGCATATGAACACACACACACACACACACACACACACACACACATACATATATATATATATATATATATTGTGTGAGCCTGTAATCATCGAAACTCAATCACCCAATTGCCATGGTTGATAAGGTTTTATCTAAGTACTGATAATTTAAGGTCTCAATATTTTACAACAGAGATTTGATTTCGTATAATTATATTAATAAATTTCTAGAATTTGCCTTATCCAAATAATTAAATGAGTTTGAGTTCGCGCATCTTATCTGCTGTCTCAATTTTTTGACTTCACATAGTCAATGTTCAACATGTATACATTTACAGGAACTTCATAATACATGCATTTCCACATTGTTTTGCTTCATTGCTTGTTGATAATCAATCAAAGTGTGCATGTCTACATTAGATAAATTTATTAAAATCAACGTGTTCCGCATTTGATAAAAAGGAAATTCGATTATATGATTTGGGTCAAAGAGAGTCTTTCTAGAAATACCAAACTTTTGTCTTCAGATAAATGGACTGCTACTGTAATGCAACGTTTTCTATCTGTCAGACACGAGATAGGTTTCCATAAGTACATCTATCAATTGGGCTTAATTACAGGCTATTGGATTCTTGGCCCATTTTAAGTTGGATTCGTGTCCAGGCAAACTCTCATAGTACCCTGTGAAATTCGGGCCAGTCTTGGCTGGGCTAGGCTGGGCTGGCTGAAGTAAAATGTTTATGATTTTATGGAGAAATATATAATAGGTAAAGATTACATACAAAATACAAAAAATTCTCACTCAAACCATTTTTTTTTATTTTTTTTTAAATTTTACAATACAATTTCAATATTTATTAAGCAAAAGAGATAAAAACATAAAAATTACAAGCAATTAAAAGTCAATTCGGATCTTCTGCTATACAACAGTGTTACACCTCCTCCTCCACTCATCAATATACGTCACGTGTATTGGCGAACGATTAAGATAAGAAAAAAGAAAAATTTATGATATGAGAAAATTTTTAAATATTTTCTTTCTTCATCTCAACCGCTCACCAATACACGTGTCGTGTATTAATGAGTGAAGGTGGATATGTAGCACCATTGTATAGCAATGATCCGAACTGATTAACAGTTGTTTTATGCAGGTATTTCGGAAGGTTTCATTTCGGAGTTGATAGCAGCGACCAATTGATCATAAGCTGTGCCCCATGCCCCTTTCATTTCTGCTGACCACATTTCTCCCACAGCCTCTTTTATTGTCTCCAACAACGCATATTTCGTCACCTGTAATTTTTTATTTTATTTTTTTAACATAAAATTTATCAGTGTGAAATATGAGTAAATATGTATATTTCTTTAGTGGGAATGCGTACATACCTCAAAATGTTCATCGACGACGCCGTATTTGAGGTGCACGCTGCCTAATTTTTTTAGGCTTGAATCTCTTATCACAACTTTCCCGGCTTTCCGGAGCTGAACTGCAGCCTCACACGTCTGCACATATGTAAATAATCTTTTACTCTGCCGCTCAAATTCCGCAATCTCTCTCTCTCTCTCTCTCTCTCTCTCTGTATATACGTGTATGTAACAATTAAAGATGGTATGATAAATGCAGACTCACCATGACAAATACAGACTTGGCATGGGTCTTGAGCTTAGGATTCTGTTCAATTGGAACATTTGAGTCCCGCAGGAATGAGAACATTTTCTTAGCCGACGGTGCTATCTCAAATATCCTGATTATATACAATTTATCAAATGAATACCATCCATAAATTACTAAATTATTATCCCACAATAATGAATCAAAAAAAAAGAAGGTAAAATTATATAAATTGGTATTACTTGAGAAAAAATTTGAGACCCCATTCCCCAGCATTCTTTTTCATCAAGTTCCACGATTTCACCACTAGAGCTTCTTGTTCTTCACTAAACAACAAGTTCCCACACTTCATTGCTTCACATCCAAAAGGAAAAATTTAATAATCCAAGTACTACAAGTAAATAGAAAAGGAAGATTATCAAGGACTAATTAAATACTAACCTTCTTGATGGGCAGTGGTATTAAGATTACCACTCATCACGGTTGGTTTAACTTTGATCTAGAAAATATATTTATGAGATGTGAATTTTGGTGCTTAAGGCTCTATGATGAGAAACGATTGATTGGTTGTGCAAGTTTATATAGTGATATTTAAATGGCCCTTCATAAGAATGGAGAGCCATAATGGAGCTAAAGAAATCACAATTTGCTGTTGATAAGATAACTTGGAGAACAAGGTGGAATTAATATTTGAGAAGATGAAACCATGGGCTATTAATTCGCGGCCGCTGAACCTGAACGTGGTTTCTTTCGGCGGCGGCGGCCTTTGACTGTGGATGCCCATTTCATGATGGAGTTTATTACGCCTCAAAATAATAGACTTAAATAATACTGCTTAAATAATAGTACTATGTGAATAGTTAAAGGAAAATCAAACTCTTAACACATGTAGTATGGGAAAAACTTTATTTCTTTAATTGAATACGAAAAAGCGAGTTATTAAAAAATTCTTACCCAAAATTGATTTGATCAAACCCAAATATGTCATACGAAAAATGTGTCAAATTTGTCAAGTAATTAGTTACTCTCCTTAAATTATTCATCTTTCACAATGTAAATATAAATGTAAAACACTCATTACATAATAAACGCTAATTCAATTAAATCAAATTTGAATTAGAATTTTTAGATGCATAACAACTCCATTTATGTAGTAGTTTCAATTATTTTCTCTCTCATCCAAAAAACATCTCAAATTACCCAAAACCTGAAGTCTCAAGACTTCCGTCCTAACAAAAGTCCAGCTTCCAAAATGCTGTCCACTTAGGTATTTAAGAAAAATATCAAATTACCCAAAACATCAAATCTCGAGACCTTCGTCCTAACCAAAATCCAGCTTCAAATATGCTATCCGCTTAATATATATTCAAATGGTATATGAAGTATAAACCACTGAATTTGAATAAACATCAAATGTCCCAAAAAAGCCCAACATTTTGATTCCTCCTAACAGCAAGTATAAAATTGAAGTATTTCAAAATACCAGCATGTTGATTATCCAAGGCAAGAAACAAAGTGGTGGGGGGAATGAAAAAAAGGATAATAACAAAAAACAAAAAAAAAATAGGTATAAAAATTTATAATTGCTGAGGGGCTATGCAACTAAATTTAGAGAAGCCAACCACAAAGACAAGAACACGATTGATTCTCACTGGCAGAAGATCTAACACAGCCTGTGGTTCTCACAGAAACTTGCATTTGTTATTGGCAAAAATTTTACTACATTATCAGGACCACTGCCATCACACAGCAGAGTATACACATCAAAAGAGATGGAATATACAAATGAAAATAGAAACTCCTACAACTCTTTCCTCTTTCGGGCAAGACGAGAACACTTCCAGTTTTCACCCACAACCATAGCTCACATCAGGAGCATCAACGACAGACTCAAACGGAACTTCAACTCTCTCCTTCACAACACACCTCATTTCGCCATTTTCAATCACAGGAACCTTCCCCGGTGGGCATTCAATAGCAGATCCCTTCTCATTATCCCGTTGCAGCTGAAATAAGTCGAAAAGCTTAAACTGATTATTATCCCGTTTTCTCAGCCGTGGCTCGAAACCAGCCAAGGTCAAGATAGCAACCACCCCGACTACAGTCAAAGCTGCCTTAGCTGCAGAGCCTATCAAGACTTTTACCCTTCCAAGCGGGCCCCCTGACCTGGAAGTTTTGTGATTATCTTCAGATTGATGGAGATTATTTTGAGCGCCGTTGTGATTCTTTAAGCCACCCGTTATACCATTTTGAGGAAATTTTCTAGTTGAAGTGAAGGACTGAGAAGGGCAACTCAGATATGGGGGAAGAAGGAGATCATTGTTATCCTCTGTTTCACTTGCAAACGCGATGGCCTCATGTATGACTGCCAAGTCCTTGCCTTTGTATTCTTTCAGTTCTTTGAGCAACTTCTTTTGGCTGTACTCTATCTCAGCCAAGGCTGCCTCTCTTTCATACCATTGCTGCTGTTGCAGTGCCTAATAAGGAAAATAGGAGGCAGTCAGAACTTCAGTATCACGTACGAAAAAGAAATGGCCAAAAGCTTACAAACAACATAAATTCACAATTTACCTCAAAATGCAGTGCAAAAACCAGATGTCATTCGGACTAGATTAATATACCGCAAATTTTCCAAAGACAAATCCAAATTAGATGATTCACTTTTTCCTTCTGTTGGATGATATGGCCGATCAGCATGTAAGGTGTAAAGGGTGACTCAATCAGGACAATGACTAATCTAATTTTTCAAGATTCTCTATGAAGTGTAGTTAACCCAGACTGCACAAGCATTTGAATCAATAGTGTCTTACTCTCATCTGTTACATCTTTTCATGCACGGTAACTTCAACCTAATTAAGCATCACTTGGACACCTTTTCAGTATAGTTTGCCCTTCATCAGAAGCTAGTAGAGGCCAACACGAAGTGAATTTGCAAGCTTGCTGAGGTAGCTCAGCCCAAACTATATCCAGCTTGGCTCAACTCAAGCTCAAGCACGCCTAGAGGCACTAACTTGAGCTTAGACAAGAACCTTAGAGATTGTAGACATAAAAGTAGGCCAGTCAATTTTGATATTACATTTAATGCTTAACATATTAAAACCGTATAAGTTCTAGTTCTTTAAATGGTAGGTGTCGTACATTACTATCAGCTTTTAACTAGCATGCCAAACAATCACATGAAAACTATCTCTGTCTAGCTTTATTTATGCTAAAATCAATCTCATCAACTACCTAAAAATTTGGTAGAGAGCTTATATAATTATGCTCCAGGTAGGTCAAACAACTGCTTGTCCCCCCACTGGACAAGATAAAAGAAAGGGGACCAGCTTGTTGGAATAATAAGCATTACTAATTTTGTTTGCACCCTTGACAAATTTTGACTTGCACTATACCTAATACGACACTTCAACAGGTTAAGTCTACCGTGCCATTACAATAACTAGCAATACTATATCACCACAATTGATTGCCTGTAACATATGAAAGTGTGAAATGACTAAGAGCTTCATCAATATCATTTATCACTCAATGAATATTTTCTTTCATTTATGACAAACAATCAATGTGGGGGGTTTTGGGGGGGTTGTTATAGCCAGAGAACAATAGATTGGGTCATCTCATCTGTTTCTACAATGCTTTGATGGGTTCAATGAGGGAAGAAGGGGAAGTGGGGTTTACTGCCCCTAGAAAATCCAATGCTCGCTTATGCATCATTGCGTACTGAGCTCCAGAAAATCCAGCATCTCAAGTTTTGAAGAATATTAATACCTAGATTTGGTGCCTTTGCGTTCGGAAAGTATTTACCCTCATCTTCTGTGAATAATTTTTCACATTACGAAGAAATACAGAATCAAATGACTTCTATAAGCACTTCAGCGAGAATCATAACCTGGGTCTTCTCTTGCCAGGCAGTATTAAAACCTAAATCCTGTGATGCACGTCATGCAAGTATACACTAAAGCAGTGGCTAATCACTAGACAAGTACAATAGAGGAAAATACTTGTAGCAAAGTCTAAACGATTATTATAAGCGTTTGCAAAAAAAAAAAAAAAAAAAAAAAAAAAAAAAAAAAAATTATACACTAAAGCTTCACAAAATACCAGGCACCATTTCCTGCACACTAATCTAAAAATTTAGACCCTTAAAGAAGCTGGCTACTGGTTAACCCTAGAATAATCAGGCATAGCTGAAGTCATTCAATAACAAACTCCAATCTAAAGCTCCATATCTAAGAGCTTTCTATTAGACCCCTAAATCAATAACGCAAATCACAAAATTGGACACCCAACTTTATAGAAAACTCGAGAAAAAAAAAAAAAGGAACCTGCAAAGAAGACAGCTGGCCTTCAAGGGATTCAAGGGCGTCTTTGATATTGAGAAGACTCTCCGCTTCGTCCTCAACATCATTTTCCTGATTTTCTCCATCTGGGCCTCCCTCCGATGTTTTGGGTTCGCTCTCTTTACCTTCTTTATCTACATTAGAAGTCGTTCTCTGAATGCAATTAATAATCTTGGACCTCAACTCCGAGGTTTTCGCCAATACAAGCCCTATTCTGTCTTCATCCATAGTAAGTTGCAAGCTCTTCCTTTCTTGAAATTCAGTGTGTGTGTGTGTGAATTTTCTTAGGTTGGGAGCCGGAGTGGGACGAGGGTTTGAAATGAGCCAGAAACAGGGCTCGCAAGAAGCGCCAAAATTAGTGCGTCCAAAATCCAAGAAATTGTGGTTTACATTAGCCGTTGCCTCAGATTTGCTATCAAAAACTTGTCTTTCTTTCAAAATTTGACTATAAAACAGAGAAAAAAGGGAAGTCTCGGGGTGATTTTTGTTGTTGGGATTTGATAAATCATCGCAACGGCTACGAAGAGTTGAGATTTTATTACGAGTCTATTTTGTCAAATGGAACGATTTTCGGATCCCAAGCCTACCAGAAAAATCTTTAGGCTTCCACAACTCCAAACTATATTTAGGGTTTTACTGTTTTACACATTACTAACTCTTTTCTCTATCTCATATTATTTTTTCATTTTAACATTTTGTTTTTTTATCAAATATTATTATCTTTATCTGTAATTTTATAAAAATAGAGCAATCTTTATTATTAAAATCTTTTTAATTTGCATAAAAAAATATTAAACGATAGATATTATGAAATGAAATAGTAATTTATAAGTGTTTTCATTTCGTTTTTGAGATTAAGAAAGAGAAATGCTTATAATAAAAAAAAATTATATAATCTTTTTGAATTTCAACAATTCACCAATATAAGTGGAGTATATCGACGAATGCAACAAAAAATATTACACAACATGCTAGCTGGTAATATGACCTAAGGCTTAGAGATAGGGCCAAAGCCTAAAAAATTTGAAATGATAGCGTGTTTTTCTGTGTTATTTTGATTTTCTATTTAGATCTCCACTGAGACAAATTAAATATACTAAATTTCATGGACAAGATAGCAATTCCTTCCAATAAAATGCAATAATGTCGAATTAAATTTATGTAATTAAATGTAAAGTAAAGAAAATTTTGCCCTCAAAATGGAAAATTAGGGATTATAGTTAGTGTAAAAAGAAGACAAATATAACAGTGAACTTTTTCTGTGTATTATTAGGTCAACTGCTATTTAATTGGCTTTGTGATATTTTAGATTCAGCTTGTAATTTTGGTGGATTGCATGCACCAATATTGAAGCTTAATAAGAAAATGAACTTGGACTACCATGTAATGAGACTTGAAATAAAAACTACAAGAAATTACCCATTTGGCCTTTGGAAAATTTATAAAGGGGATATTCTTTCATAAATTTAAATTATCTACGATGGACTAATCATATAATTCACTAAACAAAATTAATGAATTGGTTCGCCACTAAAGTTGATGCATTCTTGTAGTGAAACTTTACAGAGAAAAAAAAAACAATGGTTGTGCTACCTCTTAAAGCAATTGAAGTCATTCAAAATAATAATAATAATTGAAAAATAAATAAATAATAAAATAACACACTAAAGCACATATATAGGTTCTTTTTTACATTACAATCCTAACTGCACCTGAAGCAGTTTATGGAATGACAGGTGACTCACTACTACACATGGCATGAACTGCTGATAAAATTTCCAGATTCTCGTGCCGCGGTAGAGATATAGAAACTAGTTCCCGCGAATATCTCTATTGCTCATGATTCATCTGTCATTCAAAGCAACATTAATTTATATAGTACATCAAACCAAATATCGTCTTGGTCTGCAATATTTGCGTATGTGTATCAACGGACTAGTTCGTTTGAAAGAAGGAAACGGAAGGCGAAATTGTGGGGGATCCAATCGACTTTTTTCCAGAACTTTCCTTGCTGAGGTTGCTGAAAATTCTTTGTTAATGATTCGGGCATCGAATGCTCGATCATCTCTGCTATACCCGATGGAGATAATGCCATCTGTTTTATGAAATGTTCCACGTTCTTTGGGAGGAGCAATCTTTGTTCTTTGTGTAGCTTTATGTTCATTTGGATGTACTCTTCTTTAGCCACTTCTAGCTCCTGGAAAACTTTCTTGTGCGTATATAAACGAACCTGCAGAAAGATTGAAAGTTGTTAAAGAAAAGTTGCTTAATACTGATCTTGGATTGTGGTTTGCAGCTAATGAATTGGTGGCTTACTGGAGGATCTGATTGGCATCCTGAACAAAGGGCAAAATGTAATCGAGGCTCCGGGTGATTTACCGCATATGACTTACGAGGATCTCCAGCCTTGAACTTTGTCTTAGGGAAAAATAAGGAGTGCAGCCACTGATAAGAAAGGAATTGAGAATTATTAGGCCATGAAAAAATCAACTCTCTCTCTCTCTCCCCTCTTTTTTTTGGGCCAACTTAAAATAGTTAACTGAATACCTGAGTTGGACGAGGCAATCGGCACCCCAAAATAGAACTTTGTATGGTGTCCACGCTTACGGTGTGGCCTCCAATGTTGTATGCAGCCTGGAACAAGCACAATTTTGCATTAGCTGAAGATAAAACACTTGAGAGTAGAAGAACGGTAAGTCAAAAACCAGAGAACTTGAGATCAAATAATATCCCATCGTATTCGAGTACCTTCAGGACTAAAGAGATCCTCTTTAGATTTCCTCGCGGAATCCCATAAACCAAAAATGCCTGTAACATTACACAAATGGTCACACTTGCTTTCGGCCTTGTAATAAAAGACAACTATAAAGACAGAACTGAGGCTAAATACGAATCCTTACATGCATCACTAGTGCATTATGAACATTAATCCAGAATGCCAATTTCTCTTCATGCTTTAATTTTCCCGGATCAACTTGTGCCAACCTAGAAATCAGAGACCTGAAAGAGTAGCAACAATGTTAACTCTTACAGACACACCCCTTAGAAAGATACTGCTAGAGTAGAAACTAAAAGACTTGGAAGTACCTATAATTTTGTAGCAGATCCTGAACAGCATTTAGCCTTTGGCAATCTCTAAAGAGGCCGCATATTTCAACCATCGAGAAAAAGGATCCACAAAATTCTTTAGATGCTTCAACATGGAAAGGGTTGTTGAGCCATGAACTGAAAGATGAATTTTCTTCGCGTGACACGTCCGGATATCCTCGTGGGGAAAAGTTGTTAGGTGGTGGTGGTGGTGGTGAGCGTGAAGTAGTATTGAAGCCTTGAGTGAACAGAGGAGGGTCAGACAGATGACAGTATATGGTTGAGATGCACTTGACCATCTCCTCAGAAAGCCAATTGGGTGTTTCTTGAACATGATCGGGAAAACTAGAACCAAGATTCTCCGCCAGATTCGCACTTGAAGCCGAGTCCTGTGTTCGCTGGTGAAATTATGCAACCACCAGTACATTACGCATATAACTTTTACTAAATTTCAAAAAATGAGTCATATTAACTGATGGTTCTTGTAAGGTTAACTACCTCCAACATTGATAAAGGAAGAGAATGATAGGCATCTAGAGCTTCAGCCACAGCTCCAAATGGAGGTGATGAAGTCCTGAAGGAAGAAGCTGTATGAGACAGTGACGATTGGCTTCGGTATATTCCAGTATCAATCAGTGTGTCTGCTCCTAAAATGTCGTTGCATTTTTTCGCTATCGTGCTTGCTGAATCGTCACACAGCACAACAGTACTACTACTACTACATACAAAGGCTGAATCATCTTCTTCTTTCACTGATTCTAAATTTGTTTTAGCAACTTCCGTGGACATCCAACTATGAGTTTCAGCATTATTTGTTGGTCGTTCATCAACTATAGGTAAAGTAGATAGCTTTTTCACAAAACTACGCCGATACAATGACAGAAGATACTTCTCCAAATACACAACTTCCAACTCCAGAACAGCAATTTCTTTGATAAGATCCTCAGCAGGCTGGATCCAAATAAAGTCACCATAAATACGTATACGCAAAACCATTTACTTAAAATGTAAAACTATTGATGAATAATTCTTTAAAGAAAATAGAAAGGAGGCTACTCTGTTTCACCAAAGGTGCGCTAAAGAAATTATGTTCTGCTTCAGTTTATTGAGATTGTTCAACTTCCTTGGCAACTCTCTCAAGTGTTACATTTTAAATTTAAATTTAATTATCATATTCTTGGAAGTATTATGCACAGAGATCTGGAAACTTTTACAAAAAAATTAAAATATAAGGAAATAACCTGGGAAAGTGATTTATAAGTAGGATCATCGTAGCGAGGCTGGCAATTCAGTGCTCTCTCTAGTGCAGCACGTTCCACCGTTTGGCCCTCTAGTTCTTTCTCAAGCTGCAAAATCTACAAATGGTCGACATAACATTATAAACTGCATAAATATACGCCGAAATCTGATTAAACGTAATACGCATAATCTTGAGAAACAGATTACCTCCTCTTTCAACAGACTCTGTGCCCGGCCTGGGGACAGTTGTCTCTTCTTGGGCTCAAAGTTCTTCAAGAGCCCCATAATCATCAATGAAGTGAACTTTCAACTCCAAATGAGTAGCAATAACTTGATAAATACTTCGTTTTCCGATACAAAATGCAGTGAGAGGCCTTGCAGATAATTATGAACTTTTCATTTCCTCAATTACCTATACAATCATTAAAAACATTGAAAAATCAGAAACATTTTACGATGAAGTTTGAGCAAAGGATAGAGAAGTTGAGTTAATGAATCTCTCTCTCTCTCTCTCTCTCTCTCTCTCTCTCTCTCTCTGCAAAGAGAAAGAAGGAAACGAAAACATACCTGTGAGAAAGCTTGTGGGGTTGCATGTAATTTGAAGGAAGTTAGGTTTAATGAAGAATTAAATGCTTCTGGGAGAGACATTAAATGCACAGATTCCTTCCAAGTTGCTAGCATTAAATCTCAAGGGATGTATTAATTCGGACTACTTGTCACATATTCGCCGGAGATAGCATTAAATGCAGCGAGCAGATATTCCAAAGGAACGTGACAACTAAATAAACAGAAACAAAAACATCATCTCAGATAGCTCCAAACTAACATTAATTTTGTGAAAACAAAATATTATGCTGCATTCCTCTGCTCCTGATAAACAGGGTACATGCAGGGCAAGAGAAAGACTACTCTCTTTCTTTATCTCTCACACACACAATGTCTTGGAAAACTGAATCAAGAAAGCTACTTTTTGACGACCAAATGGATTCAAATCTGATGATATTCTCTATTCCAGACGACGGGAGACTTACCTCTCTCCACTTAGAAAGAGAGAGAGAGAGAGAGAGAGAGAGAGAGAGTTGTCTGTACTAATGTGACGGGCAATGTAAACTAAAAACTGAGATTATGTTGCATTTAAATGGCAAAAAAATATAAAGATTTCATGATGAAATTCTTTATTTATTTTAGGGGGAAAAACATTTATATGATTAGAATTACATCATGCTTATTCATGCACACATGCGGGCAAGGAGTGATTTTTTTTGTTCTGACTGGTCACCTTTTTTATGGGAAAAAAAGGGTTGCCAACTATGTGTTGGCTTTATGCAATGGTGAGCCTTTTTCTTGCATCAAAAGAAGCAAATTAGTTGGGGACTATTTGATTCATCAAACGATGCAAAAAGGAGAATAAATTGGGCATGCATTTAATGCTCGACATTCACTTGTCCTAATTTCACGATTTTAGAACAGAAAGAAAAAACCGAGAAACACAAAAGAGCAACAACAAAAGGCTCCCGCAAGCCCGTGACCATGAAACTGTTTTGTTCAAGACCAGATTTTTGGCCATTAATCTCATGTTGCTGTGATTAATGAAATATTTTCATCGATAAAATAACTAAACAAAATGAAGAAGATGAAAAGGAAGATTGACTAATGTTTGTATAAAGTTTAAAAGCAGGGATATCGTATCTGTCACTTTCTTTATTAATGGAGACAATCTCAACTCCATTAATCTCTTCTTGCACTTTTCTCGAGGCTAAATTGATAGAATGCCTCCACTTTAACCCTCCTTCAGAACCTAATCATGACTTGCCAACACAATCTAAAGATTGATTCTTGCAGCACCATATGAACATGCAAAATGTTGTTGGCTTTTTTTTTACCCAACTATAAAATGAATATAGCAATTGTCAAGTTCTTTTCAATTTAGATTCATAATTTATGGGTCTTCGCTATAAGAAAATACCTTAGTCGCTAATAAAAAATTTATAATGGAGAAATTTTATTACAAATTCAAAATATCTGTGATGGATTAGTGTAAAACTTAATATTAACAGAACTAAGGACACAATCAGTAATAAGATATTTACAAATAGAATTATTACATACGAAATTTGTCATATAAACTATTGACACTTTATTGAATGAGAAGTATTCTTATAGTGGTTATGTCTTTTATCCCATATTTATAAATAAACTTAAAGTGCATAAATGATTTACTTAAATACATCATCTTGAACCATATAACTTCAACGTGTTTCTTCAAAATGATAAAAAGGATAAAACACCGTTTGAAACCGAAAATATTTAAAATAATTTCATTACGGCTCCAAAGTTCAAAACCAATTATTAAGTTTAAAATGCATTAAAGATAACGAGACCAATCATGCAATGCCTGGTACCAAACAATTGGGGAAAAGTTTATTTCACATAGCGTTTGGCTTTAGGCCTTTAGCTCACCTCAAAAGGGCTGAAAGTTGAAGGTCAAAACAAAAAGCAAGAAAAAAAAAAGGCAATTCTAAGTGACATGACCGATTTGGAGTCACAAATGAGTGCATTTTGCATGGGCTAAATATTCATCTCTTATCTAATTGTAATGTACGCAACTCACACGACCAAAAAAGATGCAACAATATTCGTGATACACAGCTCACCTAAAGTTGCATTAAAAAAGGAACTCCCAACTTTTTTATGGGATTTGGTGCTATTTTGCTTCTTGAATAAAAAGGTGACATTCTTACCAAAAGTTCACAGTCTTTAGGATTATTCTGGGATTTGTCAAAATTTTGAAGTTTTAAGAGAGTTTTTTTCTTTTTCTTTTTTCTTTCGATTTCCTATTCACTAACCGATTAATTTGGATTTGGATATCACAAAGACTCAATATGGGAGCAATCTTTTCAATCCAGTTGCTCAAATTCACAACTTTAAAGTTTGAAATTTCAAATTCTGAATATTATTTAAAAAATTTAATACCTCATCCCGCTAGAACAATCGGTAGTTGATCAAGAGAGCTTTTAGAATGGTACTAAGTGGATACATATTTTAAAACGCTCTCACATTAAAATGTTATATTATTGCTCAACAAAACAAAACAAAACAAAACAAAATCCTACATGCTAGTATTAAATTACGAATAAAACAAAATTTACTCTAGTAATACACAAAATCAAACCCTTTTGTCGCAGATATTTGTAATAATTGTTGACTTGTTACAGTCCTTGAATTTTGTTGAACATGAAATGCTAGAGTTTAAGAAATTCATGCTATTTTGTCATTTGCTGGGATATTAAAACAACAATGGCTTTTTCATTTATTGTTTCCAAATACAGGAGTAGTATAATACATTATTAATTAATTGATTACAAGTAGCAACAGTCTTCTAGTAAGTCAATTATGACTTTCCCAAATTAAAGAATCTTACAGACATGCTAAGTATTCCAATTAAATACATAGATTGCATCGATTAGTTGCCAATAAATAACATTAGAATATACGAACTCCCAAGTCATTGAAGTCGGTGAGCAAAACAAAAAATCATTGTTTTATGTCTCTAATTAATGAGCCTAATCTGCCCAATAAAATGGTCATTAAAGCGCCAAACAAAGACAAAGATGGTGTATGGGTTCAATGTTGCCTCAAAGAGATTAATTTGAATAGGATAAATGTCGTGTACATAAAACATTTTGGTTGCTTAATTGGCTCATTTGGCTGTAAGAAATTTAGATTTGAATGCCAATCATATTTTCAGATTATCTCAAAAAAAATAAAAATAAAAAAATCACAGCAATCTAGTATGATTTCTACCTTAGATTATTGTGATGTAACAATTAGATTTGTAATATATAAGCTATTAATAAAAATAAATGAAATTCACCAAAAAAAAAAAACTAATTCCTTTCTCTTCTTATTTATAAGGATCGGTATGGGCAACAATTAGAAGTTTCTTATTCAAACTCATTAATGCATCTTATTCAAGTTATTGATCGACTTGATTACAGACTACAATAAGAGCAGTTCGGATCTTCTATTGCATCATGTTACATTTCATACTCATCAATATACGATACGTGTATTAATGAGCGGTCGAGATATGAAAAGAGAATCTTTATAATTTTTTTCATATCATCAGTTTTTCTCTTTCCGTATCTCGATCGCTCACCAATACACGTGTCGTATATTAATGAGTGTAATAGTATATATAATACGGTTATGCAATAAAAGATCCGAACTGCAATACACTTTTAGGTCACTAGTGCGATTTAGGTCCGTCTCAAGCCGTCCCTTTTATAATAGAGTTTTTTTTTAAACCAAATATTTTTGTATTTGGATACGTTACTCTAGAAAACTTCTAGAAAAGGGCATCTTTAACTTTTTCTGGCTTTGACTTTAACAATAAATAAATAAAAAACCCAGCAGCCAATCACAATATTTTTTTTGACTGAAGTCCTTTTGTTTTCAAAAATAAGTTTATAAATTAGCGAACGGAAGCAAGCAAAGAAGAATCAGGAAAAAGCTGTAAATATGAAGTAAGGATTAGCCTTTGGGAAATGTCTACCCTTTGAAGTGACGGGATCAGATATAAGTATATAGATTACAATCTAAACATATCTAATCCTTGACAATCTCAATGGTCAGAGACATTATCTTAAATATAGAAAAATACGCCATAAGCAGAATCTTTATGCATAGATAGCTGAACGACGCATAAACTAAGCCATCTTTCTCACTAAATTCAAGACCAAAGCGAACTTTCCAAAGGCGTTCGTTCAGGCAAACAAAAATAAAAGAAAGTCAAAAAGCAAAGGAGGAATCTGCAAACTAACCTGTGGTCTGCATATGCAGTTGCCTTAGCTCTCAGTTCTTTATCTGCTATTATTTCTCATTCCTGGAAACCGCAAAGATATTTTGAGGAACAAGATTAATACGTGTACTCATGTACAGTTTGATTAATTTATTATCCAGAATTTCAGTAGTTAGTTGGGCACTTGTCTTTTCTCCATACAGTTTGACGAAACTGTATGGAAAATTAAAGTCTCCGAACAAATTAGGTCGTCCTAGTACATAACTGGTTAGCCACATGGCTTTGTGCTGTAATGGGAACCTATTTAGCTGCTATGGCATTCTGAAATCCCAAAGCAGCCATGACCAATGTTGTGCCCCACATTAACATATTTTCCATCTTTATCATATGTGAAAATTATTACCCAAACTTAGTTTGATCGAACCAAATAAATCATACGGTAAGTGTATTACACGTGCCAAGTGATTGGTCATTCTCCCTAAATTATCTACCATTCATAGGGTAAGTGTAAAACACTCGCCAAGTGATTAACACTGGTTCGATCGAGCGGGGTCTGGATTAGAATTTCCCTATCATATGCTGTTGTCATGTTGACATTTTTAATTGTGATGTACAGGGCATTTAAAATTATCAAAAAATAAAAACAAAATATGGGGAAAAAAGGAAATCAACAGTGTATCATTTAGTTGCACAAAACTCGACCTGATTACTTCTGTATTTTGTGCAAGTAATGGCATCTTTTTAATTGTCTTCTACTGAATTGAAACAATAGCAATTCAGAAAGAAAATTCAGTAGCATGCACGTACTATGCTTCATGGCCCCCAGCTTGAATAAACCATTTTTGATTTTGTCAAACGACTCTCTGAAAGCGATTAAACGAAAGCCCATTTGAATCTATGAAGCCCATATTCGTCGGATCAATTACTTCAAAAGAGCCCAACGGGTGATGTTAGTTTATTGTTGTTAGTCGTGTCAAATTGGCTTTCAACCCATTGATTGGATTGGGTTGGATCCAACATATTTAGAAATTGATACAATTGGGTTGTGTCTTTTGTGGTTTAGATTAATATTGGATTGTAGATGGTTTAGTAATGGGTTGGTAGTGGTTTTTAAATGGATCAGCCTATTAACAAAAGTTTATTTTTTTTTATTTGACTTCAATTTATTTAGTATTATTTTAAATAATTTTGAAAAATTGTTGTTATTAATCTTATAAAATTATATAATTACATGCGCTTAATTTATACATTATTTTACTGAAGATGACCGCACAGCACGCACAACTCCATTCTCTTCTCATTAAAAAGAAATAATAATAATAATAATAATAATAATAATAACAACAATAATATAACCTTTTAATGTGATAAAAAAAAATATGTTAACTTACTAAGAGGGTGTTTGGCTAAGCTTATTTGAAACATCTTATAAGCTCTTACATCTTATAAGATGTTTTAGGGGCTTATAAGATGTTGGATCTTATTTTAAAAATAAGTTATAAAGTGTTTGGATAAATAAGTTGGGTGTTAGCTTATAAGATGTTAGTAATGGCAGTATTGCAATTAATTTAGTTAAAAATAAAGAATATTGGTATATCTTAAAAAATAAGTAAGTACCTCCTTACTTTTCTAAAATGAGCTTATAAGCTCATAAACACCTTATTTTTAGAACTTATAAGCTCCTTCCTTTAAAATTTAGCTAAACATTCCACCACATCTTATAAGCTCCAAAACATCTTATAAGATATTTTGAGGGGCTTATAAGCTTAGCCAAACACCCTCTAAGTCAAAAACCAAAACTTTATTTCAAGCAAATAATAACCACATGCTCTAAAACATCAAATCTATCAAATATAAATCCTATCTTCGTCATTATATTTCCACAAACAACAACTTATCAGTGGGCAACAGTCGATTTTGAAAATAAGATAGGCTTTTGTGGAAACAAAAACAAAGGACAAGATTACAGTGTTCGTCTTAATATGTAGACATTTTATATGATTGGAGGCCAAAAAATTAAATACAAAACAATTACATAAATTCTTTAAAATTGTTTTTTATATTAAAAGCGTTAGTGATTAAATATTTAATCCAAAGAATTCATTTCACCAGTTTTTATTCCAAAAAGAAAAAAGAAAAAACCTAGTTATTTGAGTAACAATTTGAATTTTACAATTTTGAAACCAAGCAAAAAAAAAGAAGTTAAAAAAAAAAAAAGAAATCTACTACAGTCCATGCACATGTTGTACAACCCAACAATGAATTAAATGTGTTGAATTGGACTGAAAATATAAGTGACAACAATTTGATCCATTAAAAACCCTCTTAAACCCATCTCCAACCCACTTCAACCCATTTACAACCCAACCCACCTCCAACCCAACCCATCTTCAACCCAACCCAGTATAACCCAACCCAAAATACCCAATTGCCACCACTAATTTTTGTTTTTGCTGTTATCTATCTAAAACTGCGTACATAGTTTATTTTAGTTTCTGCTGCTAAATAGTTTCGTTCTTTGATATGATTATGCTATACTGCTACCGAATCTGAGGCTCGCCGAAAGAAAGACATATATATATATATATATATATCTCAATAGCTACCGTGTACTAGTACACGCATATATATACCATATCCAGAATCTCAGTAACATCAACATACTGAGCAACACGAATTTGCCCGACAACAAAAACGCAAAACGAACATAGGATTTACATATTCCATCCTATTATTTCATCCTCCACCTATTCACCACAGTTCACCATCAGAATGGACTCCGCCAGAAATATACCAAAATATTCCCTATGCTCGGAGTCCAAACAAAACACTGTACATAGTTAACCCAGTTTTCTCTTCCATAAGAGCTGAGGAACAAAAACAACTAATTATATTTTCCATGTTTAAAGCTGCACTTCTCCACCATTGAGAGTAAGTACTAAGAATTAGCTTGATGAGCCTCTGCAGGCAAGTTGAGATCAAACACACTGCCTGCAGAGCTTCCTTTTCTAGGACGCTTCCGTGATAACTGAAGACTCTCATCAGAAATTCCAGATGTTGATGCTTGCCCTACTTCTATCAGGTCTCCTGCAAAATGAAGATACAAGTTACAGAAATATTGATAATATTCCCTTTATTTCACCAACAATTCCGAAAGTTCAAGTTACAAAAATATTGATGACAACCAAGACAAGATTCATTTGATCGTCTGTAGTTCCTCATAATTTATCAATTATGCAATCTAAAGTTGTCAATCCCACCATACCACCGTTGCAGCTTGCCATTTAATCACAATCCTGGTCCAAATCAGTAAAAATGGTGGTCTATGTTTAAATAACACAGCTAAGAAATTTCTCATGATACATGACAATATCAAGGCTAACAACCTGAGTTAGAGCAAGTCATATGACTTTGATCTACACAGCAAAGAAGAATAGATCTATCTGAAGATCAACAGCTAACTGTCCCAACCTTTACCACACAAGATGCATCATAAAATCATCACTATCCTCATGTTTATTCATAAGAATAAGACACAAATAACTTTACCATTAAGCTGATCAGCTGCCTGCTGACATTTGTTTGCTTGAGAGTTCCATCCGAAAGTTAGCTCTTCAGCCTTCTCAATGCCTTTTGACTGGTATGGAGCTATGATGTGAATCGTATATTGAAGCGAACCCAATAAGTCATTCTCAATACATTCATACCTGCAAGACGAGCAAGAGTGTAAACATTTTCATTCACAGCAAGATCTAGCCCTTCTTGGACAACTACACTCACATTTTTTTGCAGAGGTTATCGGTGATCACAGAGAGATTAATAACTTGCATCCTTATTTGCATAATTTGTTCCTCGGAGTACTCATCAAATGGCTCCTCAAGAAATTTAGACAGCTTCTCAACATTTGACTCCAGCTGCTGCTGCTGGTCCTCGAATAAATGCTGCTTTATTTCACTTTCTTTTTTGGTCATCTCATCCTTAAACAAATCATCACCAAACATATAGAAGGCAAAAGGATATGAATATGAAAGAGCTCGTCTTGATCTGAAGAGCCTGTACAGCCCATTCGTAACCCAGCTAAAATCTCTTAACTTTGAGTCCCTTGCTTCAAGATGTGATACTTTTTCCTTTATGGTTTCCCTTAGTCTAGATTCCTGTTTAAAGGAGTCCGTATGAGCCTTATAACGATTATGATAATGCATATATCTATAAAGATCTCGCTTTGCACGCTCAGCTTTCTTCTCGCCATCTTCCTTATAGCGACCACAGCTATGATTAGCAATGTGGGACCAAGTATGGTCCCGGCCTGTAGCTCCACCGCACAGCCAACTACAGCAAGAAATGAGTGAGTAAGAACATACAGAACTCTGCATTATGAATACCTTTGCTAGGGAAGTTAAATGTGCAATACCACGAAACAAGAGCAAGGATATTTATGGCATTGCACATATACATAAGAACGATGATGCGAGAAGGCAATTTGTTAACAGCATCATATATCCACAAAAGCAACTTAAATAATGAGAAACAAAAATGATAATATCTAGAAAGACAGCAGTCAACACTCCAGTCCAAGAATAATAATGAACGTGAGCACTCAATTCGAGTGACTAACAAGTCAAAAAAGGGAGCAATGCAAACGTCAAAAATTAGGACTCACAAGAAATGAGAGCTTCTGATCATTTTCTTAATAGTAACAAAGTCTGATACATAATCAAGAACTTGTCTGCATTACGTAATCACCCAATGATTCTGACAAATAGTTGTGGTGATCTCCACACACTAGTACCAGCTAATTTTCTAATTATATCAATGAATATAGGTTCAAGAGGGCATTGATTTTCTTAAACAGAGTATCATCACAGATAACATTTGCAGTAATCAGGACCCCATGAAAATCATACCAATCATGATTGACTGTTTCATTCACAAGTTAGATAATTTCACTTCTAAGCTAAGGTTTTCAAAATCAACTCATGGTTGTCAGGCGAAACGTATAAACAAAATCAAATAGCAGTATTGCAGCCCTTCCTGCAAGCCCCTAGAATATAAAATAATGAAAGATAAGATAAGAAAGAAAAACAAAAGGACAAATCCTAATACAAAGAAACAAATAGAAATAGAATAAATAAGCCGAACAATTAAGAGGGGAAATTTTTCTAGTCTGCATAAAAAACAACAGGAAAAGAAAGCACCATTCAAGGTCAGACAATTTGTTAAATAACTTGAAGCCCAAAGCATTTGACTAGTCATTAAAATTGTAGAAGAACAATTTTTTTAGGGAAAAAAGGAAAAGAAAGGAACACAAGGGACAGCTGCCATAAGCACGCCAGGTAACTCAGCATTAAGTTGAGAAGTGAGGAAAAGGTATTGAAGAGCACTCTTACCAAAATGCTTGCCCACATATGCAACTGACTAGATTGCAACCACCATTCTTCTCGACTGGTTTGTGGCACTTAGGACAAGGCTTTGTATGTACAGTTATCCAATTGACTGTCTCGGATTCATCACGGCATTTCTTGGTCCACAACTCCCACATCAAGCATGAACAAGGGGAATGCGCTTCTGATAAGCAACTGAAACAGAACTGCATACCACAAGAACATTCTACCTCACAGAATTCATCATTTTCCACCCGTATTGCATTCCCGCAATGGGGTATACTAGGGCACCATTTAACCATTTTGTTGTCTTCAATGTACGATTCTAGAAGAAATCTGTCAAATTTCTCTGCTAAATCAGGGTGCCTAGCACTAACTAGTTTTCTAATAACAGCTTCATCACAGATAGCATTGCATTTGTGGGCCATACACCTGATCCTCTTGCTTTGCCCCTCGTTTATTTTAACAATGAAATGCTCTGTCCAACCTGAAAATTGTGCCAGATATAATTACCAAATAGTAAAGAACCAAATGTGTCCAAGAGTGCAGAACAGAAGTGTAAGTATGAATCATGTCTTTCAAAAGAGGCACTGCAGAAGGCAAAACAAAACCTGAATCTAGTATTTTAACAAACTTAAGTACCATACAGAGGGATCGCATAACCTCCTACAGTTATTCATGCAATTTCCCAAGCCCCACAACAGAAGCCCGGAAAATAACCCAAGTGAGGACAGGGTACTTACAATTGTTGCAAAAGCAGTGGCCACAATCCATTTTGGTCACATCGTTTGCAGGCACATCATCCATACAGATATGGCACATAACAGTAGATGAAGAGTCTGGTGGATCGAGGTCAACAAGTTCAACTCCAGTAACGCCTGCTTCAGAGAACATGCAAGATTTCCCCTTCTCAACACAAACAGCAATCAATTTCTCGACATCCCAACGGTAATGAATGAGAAGAGTTCTGGCATGGTGTTCTCTCACTGATAGTAAGTCCATCACTCTTCGCAAATCTTCTCGCTGCAGTTATCACGAAATCCAACTCCATAATCAAATACATGCATGCAACACTCTTTTCCTCTGATTTCAACCCTCACTAGAATTAAGAAAGAAAACAAATGCATAGCAATCTTACACTATCTTGAAAACATTTTTGCAGCACATCACAAATCTTTGATGAATTATTTAAATGTTCAAGAACCTTTTCAGTAAAATTTTCAATCAAACTAGCTTAAGGGGCCTAATAGAATTCTAAATAGTTCCGTGATTGGTGATTCAAATTCAAGTAACAACAATTTCATTAAAGGCAAAAGTTACCAACCCAGAAAGAACTGGACAATGCAAATACAAACGAACAATAATGATGTTAATCAAGAAACATGTACAATTTCATTACCTGAGCAGCCAACAGAGACTCTTTCGTGATTACCTGCAAAAAGCACCAGAAGGCAGAAAAATAGCTCAAAATCATTAAACAAAAATGATCATAACAAATATAAGCTTCTTCCGCTAAGAATTGCACAATGCTTCAAGCAAAAAATCAAAACCTCGCATAGAGGATAACGCCTAGGTATAGTAAGGCCTGATAACATAAAACTAAACATCCATAGCCACACAATAATAAACCAGAAGCATATATATGCCAAACAAGTAAATAAAGGACTGCAAAAGAAAAAAAGAGTATTTGGCCAGTCCACACAATGGCAAAATAAGAGGTATACTAAAAAATAAAGATGAACCAAATAACACAAATACAAAGTTTTATAACCTTCAAAGCGATGGAAAATCATCAAGTTGAAGTATGTATCAAAACAATGCTTTCGATTCACACCATAATTCCCTGCTTTCAAGTTTCAACTTTACCCAACAGAATGATCACAAAAAGGCGAAAACCCCAAGAAATGTAAAAAGCAAAATAAAAACAAGAAATTAGCATCCGTAACCTCAAAATCCACGGAATATCATCAAACTTTACAGTATGTGAAAAAATCCAACACAAAATTCACACAACAAAACCCCCATTGTTTCTTGCGAACATAAAGAAAACTGATATGATCATCTCGACAGAAGCATTCCTAAAACAAACAATCCGCACCAATGAAAATAAAAACATTTACATGCATTTCTAAATACTCACGTAAAGCTGTACCAGTATGTACACACCTTGGAAGAAGGGGCTTTGGATGGGGCCCACTGAGCATCGGACTCTTCGTTTTCGAGACCGTCGAGCGATTCCGCCTCTCGATCGGATGAATAGTATCCGTCTTCCTCTTCGCTCCCTCCGCTAAAATAAACATCCTCCATAACTTAATACTGATTTGATTACTCCCTCTGTACGACAAGTGCATGTATGTAGAAG
This sequence comes from Petrea volubilis, assembly GCA_026212405.1. NCBI lineage: Eukaryota > Viridiplantae > Streptophyta > Magnoliopsida > Lamiales > Verbenaceae > Petrea > Petrea volubilis. Next base: position 12,856,888 of record CM047875.1, read on the forward strand.
AAAAAAACCAGGTGATAGAATGATCGTCCTCGATTTCAGAGGACTGTTGATTGGATCCGCCGATCAGTCCGCCGTAACCTCCCGGCGAAAATTTTGCCTGCGATTGAAGAGAGATAGAGCGAGGAGAGAGTGAGAGTTGTGAATTTTACGAAGGGTTTCCTTTGCGGTGGGGGAAGAGCAGAGCTTATTGGTGGTCTTGTGTGGTCCTCACGGCGTCGTTTGCATAAAGTGTGCTGTAGAAGGTTTTACTGCTACGACGTCGTTCCAGGCATTCGGGGTTGACTTGCTACGTAGCGTCAATGGGGAATTTGGTGTGGTGACGCGTCCAAAACCAAATTATTCTGAAACTTGTAACACAATGTACATTATTAAGTACGTTATCTACATGCGCAAAAATCAAAATATTTAACCACTTTTATTAAAATGTAAGAACAAGTAACAAAAATTGAAACAAGAACCATCAGTTAATTGTATATCTTTTTTCTGGTTTAATTTTACTTAGGCAGTCAATAATCTAATTTGGTGTTTTTTTTTTGTTGACTATGAAGCAAATGTGAATAGTGCATTACGCATCAAACATTTTTACAAGAAAATAGGATACGTTTTGTATTTTATTTTCTATTTGTAATTTTTTTAAAATCAATAATTATTCATCAATCATTTAGGACACCCTTTAATAATCACCAAGTGATAATAAATTACAAAGAAATAATATATAAAAAAAACTTACATAAGGTTTTTTCTTGTTTTTTAAATGGCAAAAAAAGCTACATGAGTTAGAGAAACAATGTTGGGCGTGGGACTTAAACCCAAAATTACATGGCTACACGATTTTGTAGCTTGACTATACTGTGAAATCAAACTTTTAAAATTTTTGTCTGGTGTAAGTGTAAATTCATGACAATATTCATATGTTTGTTATTTATCTTAAAATTGAATAACATTCGTCTTCTTAGCTAAAGAAAAGTTGGTCAGATCGTAAATACTTGGAAATTTCTGAGAATACGTTGTGATTTTTTGGGAAAAGGTATTATGAAACAAAATAAATTAACTTAGCAAACCAATCATCGCAGCTGGAGTAGCTCAGTTGGTTAGAGCGTGTGGCTGTTAACCACAAGGTCGAAGGTTCAAGCCCTTCCTCTAGCGAAAGCATCAACATTTATTGTTCATATTTTGCGAAAAGGTATCCGCGCGCTTTTGGTCGGTTGGATCCAAAAATATTACTAGCCAACATGCCCTTAGATTTTCATTTCCCTTTTATGGGTAATTACAATCTTTCCTTGTGTCCTTTCACTTAAGATTGTTTCCATTTATTTTAGAATATTTTTACATCACATAGGGAAGAATATTCATAGCCCTTAACCTGAAAAAAGGGAAAAAAAAATATATGTATACATATATATATATATCTTGTCAGCGTCCCAAAAATCCTTTCCAATCTTAGCAAACATTGTGTACAAGTAAGATGCAATGTCTTGCTAACAATACAAGCAATCATGCTTATCACGTACAATCATCATAGCTTCAAAGGTACTAACACTCCAAGCAAAGCTACACTTCCAATTAACATATTTCTAGGGAAGTTTAGTTGAAACCAAAAGTAGATAAAACATGGTTAAAAACTTCAATGCGACGGGTATATTTTTATATCATAGGTGCACAAATATTTCATGACATCACAACGGAGATGGTTCGGAACAATACACTTTAATTACACTATGAAAAGAGAGAAAGGAAAACGTAACTAGTGAAGTATTCCAGCAGTTATATAGAGTACTAGTAAAAAACATATGCGATTCGAGTGCTGGAGTTTCAGTTCATTTCCACCATCTAGTGAATTAATGTTTTCAGCTTGAAACAACTAAACTGAGCTGCATTTGTTTCCAAATTACAGCCAAGAAATAGAAGCACACACGAGCGTTGCTTGTTGACTTTGATCTCAAGGCTAAGATCGGGGCTCAGTAGCTGTTTCCCATATCCACACCTCCATTCATGGCAAAAATTGCAACCTTGAAGGCAACCCTGCACTGCAATCATGTCAAGTTTGATGAGTGAACTGCAACATTGGAACAAGACACAGAGAAAGTCCAAAGTATTATTGAAAGAACACAAAAGAAAAAGGAAAAACAACAGCTATAAGGCTACAATAACATTACCGATGTCAATTATAGATTCTACAAAGGAAAAATATTGAACCCAGGTTCAGGAGGAAATGACTGAGGAAGTGAGGATTTAAAACCTTTACCTTTCACATTAGACTTCACATCTCATCTAGATTTGTCCGAAATAAATAGTCTTCATTGTCTAATTCTTCATGGAAAAGAGTTATAGATGGCGTGTCAATCTTTTGAGGGTATTCAATGTTATCTGATGACCTTGCGCCCTGCAAGATGCTTGCTATTGTTATTTAGAAGATCAATTTGGCGTGCATGATGAATTGCAGTCAACATCACTCCAGAAAATATGAAAAATTTGTCATATCAGGGCAGACCTTCTTCAAGATATAGAAGAAATAATGAAATCCATCACCAAATGTTCTCCATTCAACCGACCAGGTAAATGTGGGAGCATTAAAAAAGGGACGCCTGAAGTGCGGCTGTAGAATAAAAGAAAAAGAACACGTCCATTATAAGCACTCAGAATCGAAAGAGAGAGTAATTTGATTCTGTTCTTCTACCTGGCCAAATGCGATGGAGATGAAAATGCCATGGGGTTTTAAAACTCTATGAATGCCTTCAAGCATTGCCATAACCTTGCTGACTGTCACAGGTTCTGGATTCCAAGGATCTCCGGAGTCAACGAACAATACATCCTTCATGTTCCAGGAGAACAAATACCGAATAAATATACACATAACAAACAAACACTTGACATGTACAAGAACAAAGAAAGGCGAGGGTTGTGGATGCACTTCCCTAGGAAGTTAAACTTACTAGGATAACTAAAGAGTAGGGAAATGTGATGGAAATGAAGGTAGAGGTACAGAAGGTAGAGGTACAGAAAACTTTGGTATATTTACCCTTCTAATTACATGTATAGAATTGAGACTGATCATTTGTTTTAGCATTGAACCTCTTCAGTAAGGGAGGGGAGATGGGGATAGGTTATTTTACACTTTTGTTCCAACCAAACTCACTAACTCTTAGTAGATCTAGGTATGATGAGTTTATCCTTTATAACTTTACCATGGTTCCCTTCTCTATAACCACATCAAAACATTCATCTTCAAAAGGCAGGTCTAACATGTCAGCCTCCAGCACTTTAATTTCTGATAGCAGTAATGCAAACAGAAAAGGAAATGAGGATAGAGTCACATCACATATTGCAATTCAAAATCAGAGAATTTTCAAGCTAAATAGAAACTGCCTCTCATAAACAGTCTACCACACAACTTTGCTTCTCAGTGATAAGTTTTTTCATTTCACAAATCCTTTATTGACAAGTTTGGGAGAAAATGAGGAAAAATTGTGGTCAAATAATCAGGCAATGTATTCTCAAAAAGGAATGACATGGTTATTCTACTTCTGAATGATTGCACGTATTGCATGCGACCATTTTTTGCGAAGGGACAATGAAAGGGATAGACGTTGTCAAGATGCATACTGGCATTTTATTACATGGTCCCAATACCAACACGGAACAGCGGATTCCAAACGCCAAACCACATGTACACATGCCTCAGAACAGCACCCATGATCCCCAACAATTCCTGGTCCCTAAAACATGTAGAAGCATAACAGAAACATGCAATTCTACGTTTATATACATGGTTAGAAGTGACAAAATGTCAAGAAAAGCATCAATATGAAGGGTGAGGTGCGACTCAAAAACGCCGCATTTTTTAAAAACTTGTTGCTTTAAGAAATCATATACCATGCCATTAAACATCGTAGAAAAAATGAACCACAGCAGAGCGACAAAATAACCATAGAAGAAGAAAATTAGAAACCTTTATAGCCCTTGGAAAGTAACCGTTGCTTCATCTTCTCAACAGCAATGGGTGACCAGTCAATACAAGTCAGTTCAGTAATTCCATCTCTGTACAGTTCTTCACACAGCTGAGAATTTCCACATCCAACCTCCAATACCTGTTTGTCAAAAAAGATAAATTCTATTCAGGAATCGAGTAGGTTATAAAGTTAAAAAATTGCAAATTGAAAACAAACGAATTGAAAGAATAACGACACTTACAGCAGACTTGGGCTTGATGTATTCAAGAATGAGGTGACGAAAATGAGAATAGTCTTTGAACCATTCGTAATGCTCTTCTTGGGCGAATCTCTGATCCCTGAAATTCATTTTATATTTCAAAAAACAATAAATACAGTTTAATCGGCATGAATACACACACACACACACACACACACATATATATATAGCTATACATATACATATACATAAGTCCATACAAGAATTGAAGAAGGAATTAGAGTTTTTTGTGGCTCACCAGTAATGGCGGTCGAGATAAGCGGAGGCAGTTGCCGGAGCCAGGTCCAATTTCTGGGCATTCGATGGTTCCATATTGGGGATTTTGTGAGTTTGATTTTCGGAAAAATACACAGCAGAGGTTGAGAGAGAAAAAGCCCTAACGATTAAACCCTATTTTTTCTATTTCCGTTAAATGGCACTTCACCCCCAAACCTTTAATGTTTTATCACATTACTCCTCAAAAAAAATTTAGAATTATTTTATCCACTCAAATTTACAAATTACACTTTACCGAAGCATATTAGCCCACTTTACAGTTATTTTAGCATAATTCTTTTTTTTTTTTTAAATATGCTTGTATAATTGTATCGTAACTAGCACTATACATTATACATTAATATTTTGACCATTTTGCATGCTGAGACAGAGATATGCACAATGCACTTTATACATATATGAATGAATTTAGTTTTTGAAATCGACGTCACTTATTAAGTAGAATCTATAGAATAAATTCCACACTGTTTAGAAAGTAAGGATTGGTGAATAGGACGAATTCAAATTGATTTAAAAGTTAATTAATTGTAAATAATGACAAAATCCAGGCACCAATTAGTTTTTTTTTTTTAAAATAGATTTATTACAATCACTCAAGTTTATTACAATCATTGCATAATTATTACAAATGAAGAGCAAATTATTACAAATAAATATCATCAAATGATAATTAAATACAAGCTACTGTGAAGTAGAAACAAACTAGTGTTAGATTAAAAAAACACCCGCATTTATGGAAAATAGAACCCGTAACCTTCAAAGGACCTCCACCTTACCATTGAGGCAAGGTCTCGTCTACGGCACCAATTAGTTATATGTGAAAATTTATATATCCACATGATAATAAAAGTAAACCATAGTGTCAAAATCAATATGCCCAAATCCAGAAATTCCAAAATTAATCCTATAATCATGTCAGCATTTTTTTCCTTGAAAAAAAAAACAAAGATTATGTGAAGCAAAGACAGAAGAAGAATGCCCTTGTATTCTTATAAAGGCAGCTTTCATATTTTTAAACAAAAACAATACAAGTTTTAAAGTGCAAGGATCTCATTAGAGTATATCAATGCAAACATAAGCATTAACAATAAGATCAACAGAACAATTACTAGTGCATATGGCACCATCACATATTTATACTCCCCAAAACTCAGCACATTCTGAACCGCTTCTCTAACAGACCCTCATCAATGTGCTCCGCCGAAATCGCATGAAGAATTAATTCACACCAGGAAGGATAAAAGTTTAGATGGCAGCAAGGTTCATGATCTTTCATCAACGAAGGAAGTTCAAAAAGATCGCAAAATTACACCTCTTTTGAGTGAGAACTTTTCACTCACATTTAGAGCTTCTTTGGAGATGGTGTGGGAGAGCTCGGTGGCTTCAAGTCCTCATACCTGCTTGTCAAGTAAAAAACATTAAATGGACGAATTATTTTGCATTGCACTGGATTTGTAAAATTAAGTACTTCAGGAAGTAAAAGCCCTTGCAAATACTGTTATAGTAGATTTTCCTGTCGTGTATCTCTCGAAATGATGGAAAAAGGTGACAGGTGATGTGTGGACTTACCAATTATAACATTTTGTCAAAGAAGAGTTCAATTGAATGATTGGTGAACAGGTATGTACTTACATGGTATAAGGTGAAAGGGGTCTAGCCTTTGATTCAGTACGGTGCATGAAATTTTCTGATTTCTCATTGACTGGATTTTCAGGTTTGTTGTTCCCCGATACGGTTGGCACACTAGGAGATGGTGATGAGGGGGGCTTGAGGTCATCATATCTGAGCAATAAAATCAGACCCAAATCAAATATTACAACCTTGTAAAATTCCTCACAATCTTCCAACCTCACTAATGCATGAATGGGACCAGAGAATTACTTGTCATAATATTTCTGAGGTAGAATTAGTTTGTTAGCATTATGGAGAAATTAAGTATTTGAAAACTTAGCAGAAAAATCCATCATCAACTTACGCAAGATATGGAGAGTGTTGAGAAGCTGCTAAAGTTTTTGTCAGATCTTCCCCGGCGTCAGTACTTTCACTTGTTGCAACGTCATTCCCCTCAGTAAGCTGTGATGCTGCTTCTGTAGAAGCCGGGCCAATAGAAGGTTCTTTCTTGGAGCCACTAGGAGTTGGAGTTGGAGAGCCCGGTGCTTTCGTGCTGTCTATAGAAATAGGCTGGGATGCTTCTGCTTCATCTGGTTCCTAACAGCCAGAAAGAAATTCTAACATATTTGATAAACATGAAATACAAAAAATGACTTTAAGAGAAGTATGCAGTCTCATAGCCATATCAAAGATTATAATGCCAAGTACCCTGATTTCTTATCTTATATATACATTGAGCTCCCCAATAAGCACAAACTCCCCCTCTTAGTTTCAAACTGTAAATACTCCCTTTTGGACATCGAAATTTAATCAAAACTGGAACACTTTGTTTGACTTGGATAACACCATCCATACATGCAAGACCAATTTGAAAAGTTCACTAAAATTTGAATTATAGTATCATTTAATTCTGTGTAATAATCAACAGAAGAAGGTGCCTGTAAGGTGAAAATGAGGGATGTATGTGTAGTTCTGAAACCAAGAGGGTCTATTTGTATAATTCTACATTGCTGTAGGGGAGGGCACTGTAATCGTTTCCGTATATAAATAATTAAATATATTCAACAAGTGGGCCCGATGCCATTTATTCACAAACATGCAGCCCGAAAAATATTTTAAATACTTGTACATTTACTTTCCTTCAATAGGTACGATAAGAAATTACCGTGAAACCGCAAACCCGCTGAGCTGGAATCTTTTTTAGGAGCTCTCCCATAGGAGTCAAAGGAGCAGTAGTTTCTGCAATAACTTCTACAACTTTACAGCATGAAAGGCTGGGGTTTTTGGCCATGAATGCCATCAGTTCTGCTACCTAGTATTACAGCAGGAGTTGGTAAATTCCAATTACACTAATTGCAGCCCCTTTTGTAAGAACAAAAGAAAAAAATCATATAAGAAAAGTAGAAAACCATTAAAACCAAACGAACCTGAAGATTTGACACTAGGCCACCAAATAAAGTATCCTCCTCTGACAAAGTAATATTATGAGTTTCCTTAAAAGAATCAGTAGGCCGCTCCATTCCTCCAGGTCTTACTATCTGCAGTAATATTGTGAGCACGAGTAAGAATGAAAAGTAACCACCCCATCATCGTATATTTATACATGCTATAGGAGCTGTGCAAGGAACTCACAGTATAAGGAAGACCACTGGCAAGAAGTGCTTCTTCTGCCTTCCTTTTCCATATAAGAACTCCCCAAAACAGACTTTTGTGATAGAAGCAAAGGAAAATCAAGAATGAGAACCAACAGAAGATTCTCCACATGCAAATCTGTTATTCAGCCTAAGGCTATGTTTGGATTGATGAATTTGGAGCTAAGGATTTTAAATCCACGTGGTAAGTACATTAAACTTGATTGGATGGTTTCCTGTTATCATGGAATTTGAAATCCTTGCCTTCATATTTAAAATGTTCAATCCAAATGCATCATGCAAGCTATGAGTATATGCACTAATAAGTATATCATAATGACAAATGGATAACTTTAGCCTTACTTCAAGATAGCAGCAGGAAATCCAACTTTGTTGGTTCCCAGAGATGTGAGCAGAATGAAGTGTTCAACTTTTGCAGAAGTGGCTGCATAGAAAATGGGCATTGTTGTAGCATTTCGTCATGCAAAATCACAAAATTCAGTTTTCATATTTGGTATCACGTGTGTAGTTACATGGCATTGCAATTTCAAGAAACAAATAGAATACAACTCTATATTCGTGTCTTTCTTCACTTCATCCCGCAACACTTTCACATTCAAGATGAACATCATAACTGGCAACTCTTGATTATAATAGTCAATCATATTAAAGCAAAATGGAAAGCATTAATCCAAACAGAAATTTAGAATTTATCTGACCTGCATCAATCAGGTTTTTGGTTGCCAGGTAATCAATTCTGTACGGTCCAGTTATATCAAAAATCTCCTTCTCACTAGCACCAACGCAGCATATAACAATTGATGAATTGCCCAGTGCTGGCCCTATCTGGATTGGTTTCTCCAGGTCACACTCCAAGAGTTCAAACTTATCTGTAGCTGGGCTAAAGTCCGAACAACTATAAATGATTTTCCCCACATTCATGTAGCCATGTAAAAGAAATGAATGAACCCTTGTAATCACACATTGAAGCAAACAAGATCAACCAAATAGCTATACCTAGTCACAACTTAAATATATATACTAAATGACCACCTTATCTAAGATTGTAAGCTGTTAGAGAGGAGAGACATTAATGCTGTGTTTGAATACTGGGTTTTGATGAGGAAAAGTCTTAAGGAAAGTGAAAATGATAAAAAAATAAATCATATAGTACAATCATTTGAAGTGGGGAAAAAATTTCCACCTTCCTGTTTCCTTTACTGAAATTTAAAGACCAAATTTAGCATAAAATTTAATACCCCTAATGGTATACTTTATTAGCACTCTAGAAAGCTCTTAATCTTACGTTGAGCGCCCCCTGCCGCATCTTCAAGCTTCATGTTCTTAACACTCTGTTTGGGGAGACAAAAACTGTTTTTGTGGATCACAGGTTCGAGAAGAGTATTCTTGCATTAACAATACGTAATAATTAGAACTTATACTTGAACAAGGGATTGAGCTCTCTGAGCACTCCGAACACCAGCTCGAACTTTAAATCCTAATTTTAGGAGCTCCCTGCAGGAAGATATGACATTTTAGCAACTGTCGATCAGTTAATGACAACCATAGTCCTGAAGCTTCACATTGATTAGAGAAGCCTAAACTGCACCTCACTGTTCGTGATCCAACTCTGCCAGTAGCTCCAGCAACATAAACAAGATTCCTATCCTTCGAGCTACCTTCACTTGGAGTAGCATCTTGGGCCTGTGATTTGATTTTTGTGGTGCCTTATAGAAGAGACAGAGATATAGCACATCAAAGTCAGGGAGATAAACCATTAATCATCGAATATTTGCAAGCCAGCCGAGACAGATGTGGACAAAGAAAAAACTACTTTGGATCTTCTCACATTGAGGGGCTTTCATTTCCTAGAATAGGGTTTACAAGAACTCAATTTAAATCAAAATAATTTTTCAAAAAAATCTGACATCAAAACTCTTTACATATTACGACAAGTCCAGAAATCCATTGGAAGAGCTCTGATCAAACCAAAACACGACCTTTTTTCTTGCCTAACAAAGAAACAAAGAACTTTGAATAAATAAATAACAACAATGTAAGATTCTTTCGCAGTTCGCCTGTATTATATTCAATTCCCAAACCAAGACAATCAATTTCAAGAAAATCTTCTCAGACAAAGAAACTCCAGAATTATCTCACACCAGAGAAACATTAACTCAGGCCAAAAGGGTTCATCCAGTACACAACAGAAATCACTAAAACGCACACCATCTATGAAAATACCTGATGGTCGAGCTCTGAAATCAAAAAATTTAACCCTGCGGGCCTCTGGGCAGGTTCTTTTGGTACCCGGCAACTTGACAGTGGCGTGGCCACCTAAAAATGGCTTCTCTAACAGCACACTTGGAGGGATGCTGCTGACCGTTAGGGATTGCATGCAGCGGAGCTCCATTGCTGGCAGTTTTGGCTAGATAATAGTAGTGATGATAAGAAATTTTTACAGCTTTTTTTTTTTTTTTATGGAGTAGGCGTAGTATGATCCACATCCAATACATGTTGGGAGATGTCCTACTTTTGGTCCCCGCAAAGCAGCTAACTTCAAAAGAAAATTGCGGCCACATATTTCCTATTCGTTCCTTTTCTTGTCACCCAGGTTGGTTGATGGGATATGGGATTAAGAGGGTGTTTGGCTAAGCTTATTTAAAATATTTTATAAGCTCCTACATTTTATAAGATATTTTAGGAGCTTATAAAATATTGAATCTTATTTAAAAATAAGTTATTAAAGTATTTAGATAAATAAAAAAGGGTATAGCTTATAAGATGTTAGTAATGGCAATATTGTAATTAATTTGGTTAAAAATAAAAGAGTTTGGTAGATCTTAAAAAATAAATTGCTACCTCTTTACTTTTTTAAAAAGAGCTTATAAGCTCTTAAACATCTTATTTGAGGAGCTTATAAGCTCCACCTCTAAAATTTTTGTCAAACACTTTGCACCATCTTATAAGCTCTCAAACATGTTATAAGATGTTTGGAAGAGCTTATAAGCTTAGCCAAACACCCTCTAAGTGTCCATTTGGACCGTTTTTTTTTTCCAGGAAAGAAGTATTTTTTTTAAAAAAAATCTTTTAATAAAAAAGTTGTGTTTGGTTAATTTGTTTTTCTGATAATAAGCAAGTATACAATTAACACACACTCTCCTCCTTAAAAAACTACCACATACTCTCAACATTTGAATCTTGCCATTACACTCAAGGGGGTGGGGTGCATATTTATTAGGTTAAAGGTCTGGACGGCAGGACTTTTCGCAAAAAATAGAACTTAAAAAAAAGTATGAAAGTGATTTTTTTTTTGAAATTATTAAAAGTAATTTTAAATAAAAACACTTTTAAGGTAGATATTGTATCCAAATATAAAATTATATATTTAACTTATAAGAGAGAAAAAAATCTATTATAAAAATTATAGCTCAATAAGAATTTTTTCTTTAACTAATTATTCTTACGAGCCCTAAATCATAATGAGGGTTAGGTTTTCTTAAAAGGAACATTTTATTTTAACAAATAAGATGTTCCAATTTACTTTGCAAAATTAATCACTTTTTTTGCCTCTTTTATTTTTTAGTATGCAAACAGTGATGTTGGAATGGACTTAATTGTGATAACATTTATAGAAATTAATTTAGGATAAAGTCATTTCTAGTGTAAATTCATAAATAAAGCTTTGTTAAATGTTGTATGTATGTTAAATGATAAGTGTAGATATTTCACATGGGATATTTAAACTCGACGATTCATGTGTGTGTGTGTGCGTATGGTTAAGTGTT
>CM047875.1:12868902-12943902 GCA_026212405.1 Petrea volubilis
CATCTAAAAAATTTCAATGAAATCAATGTTAAGACTCCAAGCAACCTGGGCAGTAAACTCATGGAGGTCCTCTCATCCTCAAGAAGTTCCTGGCAAGCTTTAAGAATTGGCAAAGCATATCTCTCAACAGCTCCAACATCTCCAACATTAAGAAACTCATGGAAGCTGTCCAATGCTAGTTCAGTAGTCCCATTGCCAATATTGCTCAAAGACGGCAATGACCATCCAATAAACCGTTCAATCAAACTGCCAAGTAAAACATGGTTCTGCCTTCCATTTGAGGCTATTGAAAATGAACACAATACAGAACACAAAGCCCCATATGCTGTAGCTGCTGCATGACGCACTGAATACAATCTATAACACAAGTTAGAAAGCAATAGAGCAATCACACAACCTACAGATTTATGTAAATCACCAATCGCTTCAATTAAAAGCTTTTCATATCAATTATTGCTTCACAAAAAACAACAGACAAGATTACACCCAATCCATGAAATATAGACTTCTATTAATAATACAACAGGAAATTGCACATAGATATTGACCAATACAAATGATGTACGTGGATACTGCAAGCACACAGCTCAGCACTATTTTGTAACAGTTCAGGAGCATACATGCATTCAACCATTGGATTGAATATCTCCCCTGAATCAAGTGAAAGATTGATACCCATAAACAAGATTTCTATTCTCTCCATTCCGAATTAAATACCTTGAATGCCCTTTTGCCATGTAGCATTTCCTATCTCATGCTGATTTTCAATCAAATACTGCTATCACGTCAACATACATCAATTTAGTCCTTCATACTGAATAAATTAAAAGGTGATCAAGAAAGAAAATTCTGTTATCAGTTTCACAAGTGACTCGCCCGTGCTCCCGTGTGGGTGCAAGCATTCGTCTATCAATAAATGGACAAAACAACAACAATCCTAGCTGAAATTATCCAGAAATCTGCAATCCAAACTGGGGTGATTTTTTGTAGAAATCCAGTATTACACAATATTTTTCCAGAGATGTTAACGTAAGGAGCAAAACGAGTAAGTAAACGCATACTACAAAACAGGATAACACTCAGAAACTGCTATAGACATCACAGATACAAAAAGATATATATATATACAAGAGTGGTTGGAATATTACTTATCAGTTAGGAGTTGCGAGAAACCTTGAGCGAGAAAGGAGGCGGAGTGCGTGACGAGGAGTGAGTTCGGAGGGTAAAGTATGGCGCGGTGAAGAGAGGTTATGGCGGCGAGACGCGACGATTCGTCTTCTTCGGAAGGCGGCGAGACGGAGGCGGCGGAGGAAGATGAAGAAGAAGTAGCGGTGGTTTTGGAGGAGTCGTCCTTGGGCAGCGCCGCAGTGAGGAGCGCCGCGAGTTGCTGCTGTTGGTGGTGGAGGCCTTGCATCATATCTCCACCGCATTCCCCCCCCCCCCCCTCTCTCTCTCTCTCTCTCTCTCTCTATCCCTACTTCTTTGATCCGGAGAGCATTGCGATGGGTATGGTTTTGAGTTTCGTCGTCGCCGGAGTAACAATAAATTCAAGAAATTGGGAAGTCTTTTCTTGGTTTTCCTGTTTTTCCTTTTTCTCTTAACAATCGAGTACTGATTCTTTTCCACACTGCCGTTAAAATTGCATTACATATTTCCTTTTCTCTTTTTCTGCCCTTTTTTTCTAGAGACAACTAACAAAAACTCTCACTCATCAAAGGGAAAAGGGCAAATACACACGCACACACACACATACACACATATGTATCCCTTACACGAGCTTTTTGCATTTAAATAATTCGTTACACTTTTTAACTCCGTATTGTCATTCCATTTGTTTCTCATTCAACAAAAAAATCAGTCTTTCTAAATAAATTATCATTTATATCTTAGAAAAAAAAATTAAATGACTAATATTTTTTAATATATGTATTTTCCTTGGAATATTTATTTTAGGAGAAAAATACTTTTCAATTGTCAGGGCATGAATTATAGTTCAATTTAATTTAATTGTTAAAATTGAGTGTTACTAAATAGAAGTACCGAAATCTTCCCAAACACCTTTTGGAATTACGAGTTAATGTTACTTTGCTCGTCTGTTGTTTGTTAAATTAAATATCAACTAACATATCACTATTGAATGACGAATTCATATTTTAATGTTTCACAAACCAATTTATGTATGTAATAACATTTGAAAATAAATTATACCGTGCAACATACTTTTTTGATGTCTGTATTATTTACTTATAATTATTTGTCTATAGTATACTATATGTTTTTATTATTGGAGTGTGTTGCGAATACATTACTAAAATTACCGTAAATCAATAAAAAGTAATTTTTTTAATCGGTTTAATTTCTTATATTTTCGTTTGGCATCCTTCCACCTATAGTATCTATACTATTATAAAAAAAAGTAAATTTTATCTCACAAATGACTATTATTTATGTGATTTTACAAAATTTTTCCTTCAATTTTATGTAGAATAAATAGAGATGTGTAAAATTGTGGCTAAAATTGAAAAATCACATAAAATCAATTCAATTCGAATACCAAGTTTAGATATGTCAATCTTACCTTTTTAATTAGTAAACACATACAATGAATGAGCAAATAAAAAGGTCAATTTTGTAATATTACTTCCAATTTAAAAAACTCATTTTCTCAACTCACAATCTACTTTCTCTAATTATAATTACTTGATTTTTTTTCTTTTTGTGTGTTTATTCTTTATTATGTAATTTTACTTCATATAATTATTTTATTTTTATATTATTATAATTTAATAATTTATTTCAAATAATTCTTAAAAAATTATTCTTATAAATGAAATTTAATAATATATTTATATTTTCATCCTTTAAAAAAAATTAAGTACTAAATTGAAATATATATTTTTTATATTTTGCACACGTAGAGTGTGCGGTGTTGCCAGTAAAAAATTAAAAAAAAAAGTAAATTTACGATTTTGGCACCACCCCACTAAAATATACAAGATTCTAAATGTACTATTGAATTAACAAAATTAGATAAACTCAATATCAAAAAGCCCACTTCGCATCTAAACCACAAAATGTCCTAAACTACATTCTATTGTATTCCTGTATGGTCTCTCCATTTCCGTGAAGGAACACAAAATTTCTTTTTTTGCTTGCCCATCATTTCTAAAGTTTGCTTCCATCCCCACTTTGATTTTCGCTTCAATTTTTGCATTTTCTATAGTTTTTTAATTCAATGTCTAAATCATATTATTTTTATGTTGCATTTGATTTGCAATATCAGTGCAGCTAAGGAGTTGTCGGACGACGAGTTGAGCAAATTCGTCACAGTGGCATGGGCGATTTGGTGGAACCGAAACCACACAACGACAGAGAATGAACATCGGATGCCACATGAGTTAGTAATTAAGCTTTGCGAGTGCCTACTTCCAAGCATTTCTAGATGCGAGGACTGTGGATTCTCCATGTCGAGCCCAAGGTGTCCGATTATGGTATTTGGTTATTAAAATATATAAATATAAATGTTATATATAATATTTATATATAAAACAATAAAATTTATCTTCGAGATTAATAGTTATGTATACAATCAATATAAAAGTGTTATAATCAAAACAATATATAAAATAATTATACTGAAAAAATAACAAGCTATTTTATATTCCAAAAGAAGCAAATATAGTGGCTAAAGAGTAACTTTTAAAAAATACTTAACAAGAAATTTTTTAGCAATATTCAATAAAATTGGCATAAATCCACATAAAGATATATAATCATAATCAAAACTCAAAAAGTATTAAAATACATTTTTTCCTCTTTTTATTCTCACAATCAAAAATTATATTGAAAGCTCAAAAAACATATTTTTCTTCTTTTTTTTTTCTCTCCACCATCACATTTCTCAAATTACTCTCAATTAAATATAAAGTCTCAAATTAATAATATTTATTCAAGTTCAACAGCCCAACAAATAAACATCAAAAGCTATTAAGTTTAATTTTGAACAACTATCAAAGATTCAAAATTCATATCAACAATCATACTATTCAAATATCTACACAATAATCAATTACATAAAAAGCAATAAATAAATCTATGTATTTCAAAATTAGTATACGTTACTTTTTTGTATGTTGCTTAATTTTGAAGAAAAAAAGTTGAATAATGTAGGATTGTTTATTTATAGGTTCTTACTTCAAGGGATAGAGAGAAGAGAAATTGTAATAGGATTTTTGGCGTTTGTATTGGAATAAAAGAGAAAAAAAAATAATATAATTTTTAGTATTTTAATTTGAAAATAAGAAGGAGAAAGAGAGGAAAGAGAGAAAAAAAAAAAAAGAAAATTTAATGAATTATGGTAAATAAGATTAGACAAAAATAAATCATCAAAAATCAAATAAAACAAATTATAATTTTTATTTTATAATTTATATAAAAATCAAAATTTTATTTTGGGAGTAGGCTGGTCCATCACCGACTGAGATCGTTGCTCCTCATGAGGCAGTGAGTTTGATAATCTGAAGGGGTTGGTCGAAAATGCTTGAATGTCATACAGAAGGTATGCCCCGTTGGGAAATGTGTTAGTAGCCATGCAAAACTTGATGAAAGCAATGCATAGAAACTGAATGCTCACACATTAGCCATATAGGCAATCGGTAGCTCACACACTTGCGAGGATCGCGACCCTCTTGTTGAAGGGATCACGAATATTCTTGATTTTGTTTACAATTTTGTACTTAATGACTTGTCACCTTGATTGCGTGACTGATAAAGCGTGTTATCTAACTTTTAATATATTTACTTAACACGTATATTATTAATGAAATATTTAGGGATCTAATAATCATTTGGATATTTTTGATCTATTTTTGAGCAAATATGATACTCTATTTCAAAATTATAGTCTTTTTCTTATTTCACTAGCAACACTGCACACTTTACGTGTGTACAAAATATAAAAAATATATATTTCAATTTGGTACTTAAATTTTTTTCTTTAGGATGAAAATATAAATATCTTATTAAATTTCTTTTATAAGAATATTTTTTAAAAATTATTTGAAATAATTTATTAAATTATAATAATTTAAAAATAAAATAATTATATGAAATAAAATTATATGATAAATAATAGACACAAAAAGAAAAAAAATCAAGTAATTGTACTTAGAAAAAGTGGTTTGTGAGTTGAGAACATGAATTTTTAAAATTGATTGTAATATTACAATATTGACCTTTTTATTTAGCTATTTATTGCATGTGTTTACTAATTAAAAGGGTAAAATTGACACGTCAAAATTTGATATTTGAATTGAATTGATTTCATGTGAATTTTTAATTTTAACCATAATTTTACATTTCTTTATTTATTCTACAAAAAATTGAAGGACAAATTTTGTAAAATCACATAAATAACCGTTATTTGTGAGATAAAAATGACTTTTTTTTATAATAATATAGATTATACACATTAATGGCATATGTATAAAATTACTTTCTTAATTATATACTTTGTCTGAAATCTTTACACTTGGTGTATATCTATATATTAGAATAAAAGATGAAAGACAATTTGAAATAAAAAATCTCGTGTACTTTCGATGTTTCCACTTTCTCATTTATATTATATCTCGTCTCTCCTCTCCCATTAATATATGTAGTTTTTCATCTCTTATATATGTATATTTTATTTTTTTCTTATTTATTTTTTAATCTTATAATTTTATTTTAAACTACTTTGTATAACAAATTTAATAAAATACATATATTAATAATTAAATAATAATGTATAAAATTCAATAAATATTTTGGTTTTATATTCATAATTTAAATATATAATTAAGTTATATATTATTTTTTATTTTTGATGCGCCATATTTTGTCTCACATCGATTGGAGACAAGATACTTGATTGTCATAAAAGGCACCAACCCTCTCATTACCTTACGAAGGCCTTTTAAAGGACAAACCCCCCAACCCCCCGTGTGGTTCAAAGGAACCCTATGGATATCCACGGCAGGCGGATCAATACTTCGTAGAGGAGACCACTGAGTGTGAACAGGAATGGTCATCATCAATTGGCGCCCACCATGGGGCTGAAGGCCTTGCTCAAGTCCCTCATTTGGGGAGCTTATGATGTAACCATATTATGTCTGTCCCATATCGGAAGGAGATGAATATCGTATTGTCCCGTTTGCCGTGGATACTCATAGGGTTCTTTTGAACCATGGGGGGTTTTGTCCTTTAAAAGGGCCCTCACAATGTAAGGAGAGGGTTGATGCCTTTTATGGCAATCAAGTGTGTCGTCTCCAACCGATATTGGACAAGATATAACGCATCATAAGCCTCCCCAGACGAGGGGTTTGGAGGGCCGAAGCCAACATCGGCCCCACGGTGGGTGCCAAATGATGATGACCATTCCTGTTCACACTCGGTGGCCTCCCCTATAAAATATTGTCCCGCCTGCCGTCTGGGGGACTTATGATGTAACCATATTCTGTCCGGCCCACATCGGAAGGAGACGAGTGTCGTATTGTCCCGCTTGGCCGTTGATACCCATAGGTTCCTTTGAATCACAGGGGGTTTTGTTCTTTAAAAGACCCTCTCAAGATAAGGAGAGGGTTGACGCCTTTTATAGCAATCAAATGTCTCGTCTCCAACCAATGTGGGACAAGATATAGCGCATTATAAGCCCCCCAGACGAGGGGCTTGGAGGATCGAAGCCAACGTCGGCCCCACGGTGGGCGCCAAATGATAATGACTATTCCTGTTCGCACTCGGTGGCCTCCCCTGCGAGGTATTATCCCGCCTGCTGTGGATACCCACAGGGTTTCTTTGAATTATGGGAGGTTTTGTCATTTAAAAGGGCCTTCGTAAGGTAAGAGAGATCCATTAATTTATATAAAAGCCAAGATACTTGTCTCTTTTTCGATGTGGGATGGACAGAGTATGGTTACATCAATTTTGTAGACGGATCGAATGTGCTCGACCAATTAATTCTTATGAGTTGTAACCAAAGATTCCGAAATAAAATTCAACACCCTAAACAGGAAGGAAATTTTCAAGACGTCCCCAACTTCCCAATAATATACAACTACAGGCTACAGCCCCGACCATCCGTCTAAACGACCAAATTCATCCCACAAAAGAAAAGAACCGGCGTCTCATAGTAAGTGTTCGCCGGGGAGGAGAAGAGAAAAGCCCCAGGCACAGTCAAAACGATGTCGTACGACGGCGTGGAGAACTGGAGATCGAGGACTTGGAGTGGAACGAGGAACTGCAGGCTTTTACGTACCCCTGGCCCTGCGGCGAACTTTTCCAGATAACCAAAGAGGACCTGCGAATCGGCTTGGAAATCGCGCGCTGCACTAGCTGCTCGCTCAACGTCACCGTCATCTATAACATGGAAAATTTTCAGGAAAATTTCAGCAAAAAAAATCGATCCGACTAATCGGGAACCGATCGCCGTAGCTTGAGAAGTTATCAGTTCACATTCTCAACTTGTTGAGGAACTTTTGCAATTTAGCCTACTTGCTGACGGAAAAAAGTTGGTATATTGTTAATGAGGTATTAAAGCTTTAATCAATTATCTATGATGGGATACTTTTTTTCTGGAATGGTTAATGGAGTTGTTTAGAAAGTGTATGCTTTTAAAAGGTACAAAGATGTACTACCAAAATTTCCTCTTGATTTCTTCAAGAATTCTTGATAAAAATTGTTTAATGTGACTGAGGTCTTATGATTCAATGCTTTTGCCTTCGGTTGATTTAAATTGAGAATTCACCATGAAAAGTTGAAGTTGGTTACTTATGTGAAACATTTGCCAATAGGTTGGGGATTTGGTTGATAGTCATGGAAGTATTTATATGCAACTCTGGATATCTTTAAATTTAGTTAGCATGGTATTCTCCATTATTAGATCGATCTGTGCTTTGAGTGGAAATGTGATTGTTGTGTCTCATAATCTGAGCAACCTTAATAGTCTGTGTTGGTTTTAAGGTTTTGCACTTTCTTACTCGTATCATATCTTTGATGTTTGATGACCTCCTTTTGGCTTAACATACACGATTAACCAGACAAACTGATAAACGCACAAACTAAATTATGTTCCCATGAAATCCCCATGTCGTAATTGACGGGTTGACTTTTCAGAATATAACATCGTCAAAGCGATTTAAAGGACTTAAAATCGTGGCAATTGTAAAATGCATGGAATAATCTATCTTAATCCTCTGATTTTTTTTAATCACATAATTGTGGTACATCACTAAGCCACTAACTTTTTTTTTTGGTAGTTTGCCACTAACTTATTGAAAATTATGTTGCAGAGTTACCTAACACAGCCTTTGGACTTTGAACGCGGGACCAATCAGAAAGTGTCGAGAGAACAGAGAAGACTTTTGGGCTCCAAGCAATCGTTCTTGCCTCGAGATACAGAAATGAGCAAGTGGAGCTCTTTGTTTATATGCCGTTCGTTTCAAGAAACTCTGCGGAATTTGGTGAGCAGAATAAAAAAAAATACAGCACTTGGTGTGAACTTAATAAAAAAGAGCTTAATCGAAATGTTATATATTCTTAACCTGTTAGTACAGTGATAACTACTCCATTTGTCAAACCCTTTGTCTAGCTAAGCTTAAATCCACCACATGGCTCGGTGCCGATGCTCATGGCGGACACTGGTGATAATTAGCGGCCTCATCGGCCTTCTGATCCTCCAATTATACACTTTCTGCAGCCGTGTCGCTGTAGGATTTCAGAACATAATGGAGACATTAGCCCTCCAACCTCTCCCTCTTCCTCTCAGCCAACTCGAAAAAGTGGAGGAAATGAGACTTCTGCCACCATATGGACTCAAATACCCTCAGAAAATCAACCTGAATGATGAATTCTTGAATTCATCATCTCTCGCTAGGAACATTTTCTTCCCTAGATATCCTATTGGTCGTATTGATCCAAGAGGGGATATCAAGAAGAATGGGTAC
The DNA here is from genome assembly GCA_026212405.1 of Petrea volubilis. Taxonomy (NCBI): domain Eukaryota; kingdom Viridiplantae; phylum Streptophyta; class Magnoliopsida; order Lamiales; family Verbenaceae; genus Petrea; species Petrea volubilis. Next base: position 12,877,884 of record CM047875.1, read on the forward strand.
TTCTATCCCGGAAGGGTATGGCTGGATACCGATGGCAATCCTATCCAGGCTCATGGAGGAGGAATCTTGTTTGATGAGAAATCAAAAACTTATTATTGGTATGGAGAGTACAAAGATGGCCCCACTTATCACGCTCGTGAAATGGGCACAGCCCGTGTTGATGTAATAGGCGTTGGCTATTACTCTTCCAAGGATTTGTGGGCGTGGAAAAACGAGGGGATTGTGCTGCCTGCAGAGCAAAGGAATATTACTCATGATCTTTATAAGCTGAATGTGGTGGAGAGGCCTAAGGTGATTTACAATGACAATACTGGTAAATATGTAATGTGGATGCACATTGATGATGCCACCTATACCAAAGCCTCAGTTGGGATAGCAGTGAGCAATTACCCCACAGGTCCTTTTGAGTATCTCTACAGTCGGAGGCCCAACGGGTTCGATAGTCGGGACATGACGGTTTTCAAAGATGACAATGGGATTGCATATCTCATCTGTTGAGTTATATTTAGTATTTATGTTATTTCTAGAAAAGCAGGGTTATATTTGTAAAAGAACAGATTATTTTTAATATAAAAAAGGGAGCCTCTGTACAGAGGTCAGAACCCTAATTCTTCTCTAAACAACATGGTATCAGAGCCGCAACTCAGCGGCGCCTGATTTCCTCTCTTTCTTTTTCCGCTTCCGCGCACAAGAACAACCAAACAATTCACCTTTGGAGCTGTGGACCGCGCGTACACCATCAGCAGCCTCCCTCCCTCTGCGCGTGTGTGAGCCGCAGTGAACCATCAGCCGCTTCCCTTCCTGTGAGCCGCGATACACCAGGCAAAGACAACGCGACATTGCATGCTGGTGAACCACACAAAGACCACGTTGACTCGTCTGACCTCGTGTGGACTGCGCAAGGACCACTCTCTCTTCATGCATAGGTTTGACTTGTTTGACCAGAGAAGCTGTAGATTATCAACTCATGTTTCTGTCAGGTGTTCTCTCCTCTTTTCTTGTGATAATTATTTTTGGTAGATGTTGAAACCGTGATTGTGTGCGTCCGCACGGTTTGTGTTTGAGATTTGTTGATCTCGTCCTCTAGTTGTGTTGGTGTGTTGAGATACAGATTTGATAGTAAAGATGGGTGAAACTGTGACTACTAAAGATTTGCAGGCCATTATGGAAGGAATGGCCAGAATGTTGAATGTGAAGTTTGAGGAGAACTCGTCCGGTAAGACAGTCGGGTCTGTGTTAGAGCAGTCACAGGTGATACAAAAGATAGAGTTGTTACCTAATGATGTCAAGCTTGAGGGGATGAGAAATTATCTGAGTTGGTCTCGAAGGGCATTGCTGAACCTTCAGATGAAAGGACTTGAAGGATATGTGAATGGAGACTGCATTGAACCTGTGGACAAGTCGGGTGTTGTGGACAAAACAAGTGCTGAGTGGGTAAGGTGGAGTCACATGAATTCTCTAGTGGTTTCTTGGTTGTTGACATCTGTGTCTCCAGCCATAGCTGGAATGGTGGAGTCGATTAGAAGTGCAACAGATATCTGGAAGACGTTGGCTAAGATGTACTCTGGAGATGGGAGTGTGATGATGATGCTCGACGTGGAGGACAGAATTGATGCTACTGTCCAGGGGGAGAAATCAGTGCTCGAGTATGCAGCAGAGTTACGCCGTTTGTGGGCAGATTTAGATCACTATGATCCTTTGTCACTAAAAGACCCAACAGATGTCCTCTGTGGAATGCAATATCTTGAACGGAGGCGTGTGGCTCGCTTCCTGAAAGGTCTGAATTCAAAGTTTGAGGCAAGAAGGGCAGCAATATGTCATTTGCCGTCTCTCCCATCATTGAATGAGGTTATCGCTTCGATGGAGGAAGAGGAGGTCAGACAAAAGGTGATGGCATCTGAAACCTCAACTGTTGTTCGCTCGGCTATGGTAGTTCCTGGAGCCCAAATCAGAGATGACAGGGACTGTTTCAACTGCGGACAGAAAGGACATCTCAGTTTCAATTGTCCTGCGCCTCGCAAATCTAGTGGTGGCCAAGGAGGTGGAGGACAGAGAGGTGGATATGGTGGTCGCGGACGTGGAAATGGATATAGGGGGCGAGGAACCCGAGGACGTGGAGGTCGAGGTGTTGCTCATTTTGCTGCGACAGAGGAGCCCCAAGCCGCGACAGAGATGACTGGAGCTGAACTGACAGAGCTAGAAGAACTGCGACGATTCAAGTCTCAAGTTGAGAACTCTAAAGGCAAGGAAAAGGTCTCGGATGAGTTTGAGGACAATGCCTACTTCGGTAATGTTGCTTATTATGCACATGTGACTAAAGGTATTCAGGCACAGGCTTTTGCATCCACTAAATCTCATGTTGATTGGATCATAGATTCTGGTGCATCTAGTCATATAACAGGATTATCCAATGAATTTGTAGAATATTGTCCTAGTCAACAAATACAACCAGATACAGTCCAAACAGCTGATGGTACATCCCAACCTATCAAGGGTATTGGTTCAGTCTATTGTAATTCATCTATTACCCTGCCATCAGTGTTGCATGTCCCTTCTTTTCCTGTTAATTTACTCTCTGTTAGCTCACTAATTGATCAATTGAATTGCACCGTTCTTTTTGATCAAAATACATGTTTCATTTAGGAAAAGGAAACGGGGAGAAGGCTTGGGACTGGCAACAGGCGTGATGGACTTTGGTATTTGGATAAGGAGGCTGCTATGCTCGTTGCTGCTACTGGTAAAAGGGCAGAAGCGGAGGCCATGCTGCACCATAATAGATTGGGACATTTATCTTTTGAGAGTTTAAATAAATTGGAACCTGATTTGATGAATAAAGTAGACAAGGATAAATTATTTTGTAATGCTTGTGAACTTGGAAAACATACTCGCTCTAGTTATAAAATGATTGGTTTAAGAAGTTTGGAGCCTTTTGCACTTGTTCATTCTGATGTTTGGGGACCATGTCCTACTTCTTCTGTTAGTGGATTTAGATGGTTTGTCACCTTCATTGATTGTTACTCGCGTATGACTTGGATATACATGATGAAACAGAAATCTGAAGTACTCAAATGCTTTAAAGATTTCTCAGCTTGTGTGAAAACTCAATTTGGAGTACAGGTGAAGGTCCTGCGATCAGATAATGGAACTGAGTATGTCAACAAAGAGTTCGCTACTTTTGTGTCAGAGCAAGGGATTCTCCATCAAACTACTTGTCCAAATACTCCAGCCCAAAATGGAGTCGCCGAGCGCAAGAACAGGCATCTACTAGAAGTGACACGTTCATTAATGTTGACAATGAACGTACCGAAGTTTCTGTGGAGTGAGGCGGTTATGACAGCGACTTATCTAATCAACAGGATGCCATCAAGAGTGTTGGGGATGAAGACACCACGTGAGATGCTATTTGGCGCTAATGATTTTGTTGCTCTGCCCAGAGTGTTCGGATGTGTGTGCTATGTGAGGGACCACAGATTGACAGTAGGGAAGTTAGATCCGCGGGCGGTTAAATGCATCTTTGTAGGTTACTCCTCAAGTCAGAAAGGATACATGTGTTGGTGTCCTACTGAAAGAAGGGTCTTTGTTAGTATGGATGTGACTTTTCGAGAATCTGAACCATACTATGGAGAAAAGACAGAGTTGGGTTCGTTATTCGAGAATGACTCTACCAGTGCTGGTAGAGAGGGGGAGAATGTGAATGGAATTATAATTGGTGACTTTCCATGTCTTTTGTCGGGACCGAGTGGTGATAGCAATCTGAGTGATGATGGTGATAGTGGTGATGATGGTGATAGCAATCTGAGTGGTGAAAACAAGAAACAGGGGGAGCTGATAGTGTATAAAAAGAGACCAAAGCAGCCAGAGCAGCATGAGCAGCATGAGTCGCCTGCTATAGCATCGCCAGTTCCCTTGAATGCCAATGTCCCAAGTAACTCCTCCCCAAGTCCTTCCTCAGAACCAAGCTCTTCCTCAGATTCTCACCCAGAGTTGATAGGTAACAATTCTCCTCAAATTCCACTTCGTAGAACATCTAGGGTTAATGCTGGGAAACCTCCTGTTAAGTATGGTTATGGTAGTTGGGGAAATGATATTGCAAATTACATTTCATATGCATCTGTTCCACCTGCATATAGGTCCTTCCTTGCATCTTTAGACTCTGTGCCTGTACCTAACACATGGCAGGTAGCTAAGCAAGATCCCAGATGGTTCAGTGCCATGCGGGAAGAACTTCAGGCGTTGAAGAAGAATGACACATGGGAGTTGGTACCTCTACCAGCTGGAAAGCGTGCTGTCGGATGCAAATGGGTGTACACTGTTAAGCAAACTCCAGAAGGCAAGGTTGATAGGTACAAGTCCCGACTGGTTGCAAAAGGATATAGTCAGACTTATGGTATCGACTATGATGAGACCTTTGCTCCAGTTGCGAAAATGAACACTGTGAGGATGTTGGTGTCGTGTGCTGCCAACTTCAATTGGCCACTACACCAGTTGGATGTCAAGAATGCTTTCTTGCATGGAGATCTCCAAGAAGAGGTGTACATGGAGATTCCACCTGGATTTGCTACTCCACAATCAGCTGGGAAGGTATGCAAGCTCAAGAAGTCATTGTATGGGCTGAAGCAGTCTCCGAGAGCATGGTTTGATAGGTTCAGACTTGCAGTCTGTGGCATGGGATACAAGCAGTGCAATGGAGATCATACTGTATTCTACAGGCACTTGAAAGGTCATATCACCATCCTGGCTGTTTATGTTGATGATATTGTGATTACTGGAGACGATACTGAGGAAATCATGCGATTAAAAGGAAATCTTGGTAAAGAATTCGAGGTCAAGGATTTGGGACAACTGAAGTATTTTCTTGGGATTGAAATTGCTAGGTCAAAGACGGGCATAGTGCTTTCTCAGCGAAAATATGCATTGGACCTTCTTTCAGAGACAGGGATGCTGGGCTGCAGGGTTGCCCCTACTCCTATCGAGCCGAATCAGAAGATGTGTGCTGAAGGAGGTGACTCGGTGGATAAGGAACAGTACCAAAGACTAGTTGGTCGGCTCATTTATCTATGCCACACGAGACCTGATATTGCATATGCAGTGAGTGTGGTGAGTAGGTACATGCATGACCCTAGAGAACAACATATGGATGCCGTTTACAGAATTCTCAGATATATCAAGGGAAGTCCCGGAAAAGGATTGTGGTTCAAGAGTCATGGGCATCTGAGAGTTGAAGGCTATTGTGATGCTGATTGGGCAGGTTGTTTGGATGATCGCAGATCCACCACAGGATATTGTGTGTTTGTTGGAGGCAATCTTGTGGCTTGGCGGAGCAAGAAGCAAGATGTGGTGGCAAAATCTACAGCTGAGGCTGAGTACAGGGCTATGGCACTCAGTCTGTGTGAGTTGATGTGGGTGAAAAATCTCCTATCAGAGCTGCGCGTGTTTCGAGGAGAGTCTGTACAACTTCGGTGTGACAACAAGTCAGCAATCAATATTGCAAACAATCCTGTTCAGCATGATCGCACTAAACATGTGGAGATTGATCGTTTCTTCATCAAGGAAAAATTGAATGATGGAGTGCTGACTTTGAGCTATGTAAAATCAGAAGAAAAGTTGGCTGATTGTTTAACCAAGGGTTTAGGTTCTAAGCAGTTTGAAAGTTCTTGTAACAAGATGGGGATGATTGATATCTATCGCCCATCTTGAGGGGGAGTGTTGAGTTATATTTAGTATTTATGTTATTTCTAGAAAAGTAGGGTTATATTTGTAAAAGAACAGATTATTTTTAATATAAAAAAGGGAGCCTCTGTACAGAGGTCAGAACCCTAATTCTTCTCTAAACAACATCATCTATTCCTCTGTTAGAAACAAGGAGATCCACATTACTCCCCTGAATCAAGATTATCTTGATGTTACAGAAAAAATGGAGAGGGCTCTTATGGGTCAGCACCGGGAGGCACCAGCTGTGTTTAAGCATGACGGTTTGTACTATATGGTCACGTCGGGTTGTAGTGGTTGGGCGCCAAATGAGGCTATGGTGCACGAGGCCGAGTCAATTTTTGGGCCATGGGAGACTATAGGGAACCCTTGTGTTGGTGCGAATAAGGCTTTTCGGGTTGCCACATTCTTTGCTCAGAGTACATTTGTGATCCCCATGCCTGGTATGGTTCCTGGTTCATTTATTTTCATGGCTGATAGGTGGAACCCGGCCGATCTGAGGGACTCGAGGTATGTGTGGCTGCCTTTGACTGTGAGATCAAGAAAGGAGAGGTATACTGGGATTCCATTGTGGTCTAGAGTGTCTATCTTTTGGCATGGGAAATGGAGGATTCCACAGAATGGAGAGACTGAATATGTTACAGAGATAGAATCATAGAATGGTGAGACTGAATATGTTACAGATTTGACACCGTATTGAAGAGGAATTTGGAGAACAAGAAAATGAAATCAGCTGGCTGTGTAGACCCCTTGCATCAAATGAATCTCTAGATTTGTGTAATTTTCATTATTATTTTACTAGTTAAGAATTATAGCATTGTCTTGTTTACACAAAACATGATCTCTATATGTTTTCTCTGGTCTTGCAATAATAGCCATTCTAATCGCGAACAGGCAAGATTTATGCCAAAAATACCCAACAATTACCTGACAAGTATTACCTTAAAAATATGTACCAACAGTATTACAAGTGTAATTCATTCGTCGCATGATTAATGCTAGTCTGACCAACCCCAGTTCAAGCTGAGCAAATTGAAAATTTTACCACTTCATTTTATTGTAGAAAAAATAAACAAATTCTACATTCGGGAGAGAATTAAGCAGTGTATTTTCCTCCCGAACAAAGAATTACAATATCAACCAGCCAAATGTTTGAGATCAATTTCATTCTTCCTCCAAGGATGCTTCGAGTCGAAGAAGCACGAATCCAGCGGCGACTCCAACAAGAACAAGGCCAGGCATAATGGCTGCAATCCTGAAAATCTCAGCCACAGCATTGCAAGTGGAAGTGAGAGCACCGCCCCTTCTCCCTTGTGATGGCTTTTTCAGTGAGCTAACAATCTTTGCAAAAGACTGCTCAGTGCAAACCGGGAGGCCTAATGAGGCCACATTGTTGTGTGCCTTTAGCCCACCAAACGAGTTCAACCCATTGATAAACTCGACTCTTGTTCTCCTCTGAGATGATCTGCTGGGGCCCACAATGGCCACCACCGGGACTGTTATCATTGCCGATGCCGTCGCCATTGTCACAACCTGCACAGATAAAATGATTCAAGAATTCATCAAAGTTATCGTGGATGATAATATTGAGAAAAGAAAAGGTAACTAAATATTCTTGAGTATTTTTCGTATTTCTTGTGTGTTTTTGTGGATAATGAATGTAATTAACCTGTTTGTGATGGATTTTCTTGATCTGAGTTGTTGATGGAATCAAAGGGATAATGGGAGATTGAGGGGGTTTGTGGATAAGGTGGTGTGGAGATGGTTGGCTGACACGAAGATGGGATAGAGGCTGATTTTCAACGAGTGAACCCTAACCTTTTTAAGTAGTGGGCAGAAAAAGAAAAAGATTGGCTGCTCAATACTGAAAAAGTTTGAGAACTACTTGCACCAAGTTAATTAATTCTTGGATAGATGCAAGCATTTCTTGGGACCTACATTGGTTTAATTATGAAATTTGTTTAAATATTTATAACTGAAATATATGACGATTAGTATATGGAAAAAGTCATTTTAATCGTCTTAGTGCCTATGGGATTTTTCATGACTCGTGTTCTCCACATTCCTATGCCAACTCTCTCTCTCTCTCTCTCTCTCTCTCTCTCGTTTTTATCTTTGTTCTTTTGTTTATGCCGAAAGGGGTTTTTTTTTTTTATCTTTGTTTGTTTGTTTGTTTGTTTATGCCCAAAGGGGTGGAACTGGAATTATGTTGAGGTAAAAAGAAATAGGAATCACGTTGAGGTAAAAAAAGAAATTGTAATTTGGAAATAAATATTCCCAATTGTAACCTTAAGTACTTTCTTATTTTTTATATTTAATATAATATAAGTATTTAGGGAATTAGCTCATTCTCAATATAATAAGGGCCATCATGGTTTTTGTGTTTAGAGTACAGACGCAAATAACTTGAGAATTAAGTACTAATTGACAAAGATAAACTGATGGCTTAGCGGGCTAAGAGCCAACACGAAGTATCGCTACTTGGTTGGAGGGGGCCAGACACGCAGCCCAGCCCCTGTTAGGCCCAGTCCATGACTTCATATAATTTTGATCTATATGTGTTGGCATCATGATATTTTCGGAAGAAAAGGCACAAATACCCAGACTAAGTACCATAATCTCATTCAGTCCCATGTCTCGAAATTATGTTCAACTTACTTAGTCATAGCATATACCTTAAGACTTAACCCCAGCAAGAAAAACGTCACAAAATGTATGGCGAGAGTCACGATGAACATTGAGATTGGCTAGAATTTTAAAGCAAAACATGATCACTTAGGCCAACAAAAACGACTTCTAAGTGCCATCGATCGCGAACCGGATTATGTGCCCGGTGCAGTTCAATGCACTGGTCAAGAAAGTCCTTCCTTGGCTGTTAAATGTACTGGCTGATAAATCCCTTTCTTAGCTGATCCCACCTCTCGAGGGCACTCGGCTTTCTGAAAGCTCGATTTTAGCTTGCTAATATGAACTTGAATGTGAGTAGCTGTCCCCATCCCGTCTCTTCCCCCAACAATTTCACAAACACATTCGTCCCCTTCATGCAAATTGTTGCATTTGCAAAATAGGTTCCATCCTTGCAGCCTTACACAGCCATCTTTCAGTCGAAAAACCTTAGAGCGCCATGCACGCTCACAAGGGTCACGCAGAGTGATATCTTGATGAAGTTTAATGCAATTCTCGTTGATTATCTCAGCTGGAACATACTGAAAAAAAAAAGCGCAAAAAGAAAAAGGTTGTGAGTAAAAGTAACCTATAGACAGACTTGTGTTGTACATAACAGAAGAGTACAGCGAACCGGTTATAATTCCTTTAAATCAAAGGAATAGAAGAAAATGACTAGCTTTCGTTTATTCACTGAGAGCACCATACCACACCAAACCTTTTAAATCTGCAGCAAATAATCTTAGTATGGTTGGTATATCGAAAGAGTAAGGGCATCTGAATGAATCCATAATGGGAGTGATACTCGTGCAATAAATGATAACAAAAATGAAAACGTAAACTCAGCAAGCTCTGAAAATATGTTGATACAAGTTACTAGCACAACAAATACACAAATTACTCTACACTCATGAGCATTCTATTCACACAAGTACCTCAAAATGTGCTCTCAAAAAGATAAACACAGAGTTATGCAATGAACTCACAAATTTAAAGCACAAAACTAACAACAAAGCTACCAAATCCAGCACGGCTGCATATTTATAGTGTCAACAGTGTAAGCTTATGATAAAGCAGATGATTGTTCTGCATAAAAGGAGTAGTATTGTTAACAACACTACCCACGTATACATTCAGTGTGATCGATATAGCTCATTTTAAGAACTTACCAAGGCCCCTCTGCTGTTCTCTCTGATTTTTGTCACAAAATAAGGGTTCCCATTCATGTAACCTGTCTTACAAGGGCTCTCATCCTCCAAATTCTCCGCCTCCGTACTGCCACCAGCTTTTGCTCCCGGAGAAATATCCCCACCTAGATCAGTACATTAAGTAAAAATTAAATGCTGACAATATAAACTACTAAAGGTTTCAAATAAAATTAGTATACAAACTACTTTCTTTGCACGCGCTAGAGCTCTCTCCAGAGGCTTTTTCATATTTTCTTTTAGGTGTTTTCTTGTTCATCATTTCATCAGCTGGCTCTTGCTTTTCATCATACCCTGCGGCCTCTTTTTCATTCTGCCTGTTGAAATCAAATGCTTCGAGTAACTCTTTCTCGCTTGCTGTTTTCCCAATAATCTTGAAATCGAATACACGGTCGCCATTGTAATGGAAAACCAAAAGGTCACCAAAGGTAATATGATTTTCTTCAACAAATTTTGCCCAGCCTTCTTCAAAATAGAAGTCATCCCCAATTTTCGCTACATGCACGGTCCAAAGTCTGCTGTCTATACACTTTCTGAGTAATGCCTTGTCTGGCAGTAGGGATTTCATGAATGATGTGAAAGCTGGATGAATTTGCTACAGTGTAAAGAAAATAAAAAATAAAAATTCCGGGCCAAAAAATTGTAGAAAAAAATACAGGGGAAACAATTTGTTATATTAGTCTCAAGCTAAAAAACCCAATGAGAAGAAAAATAAAATAAAATTCTCAGCATCCTATGTAAAATAGTAAGAACTACTCATCTGCCACATTCACTCAAGTTCATTAATCAAGAAGGGGGGAAATATTGTGGTAAACAAACAAAAAGGGTGTCAAAATCATGCAATAATAAAAACCCATATCAGATAACAATGCTAACCATTGTTTTTGAGCAATCTGCAAAGAAGGGTTTCATAAAAGCTGGATACTTCTTGTGTGGCTCCTCCATTTTTGTCCATGCGAAACAAGCAACAAGCTTTTAGTGTTATTTATTTTTCAGACAGGAGCTTGTACAGAACTCAAATGAAGAAACCAGTTTTTCTAACAGCGCTCCAGCTGGAAAAAAGAGCGGCTACAGGAGAGTTACGTGTTACATTTTTTTTTTGTGTGCGTGATAATTATACGTGTCACAGTAGATTTTCTAGAATAAAGCCAGTGTTTAATCGTTAGGACTAGCTATGCTTAGTTCGGTTTTTCTGATATAAAACGTAGCTCCATCTCCTCTCAATTTATTAATATATATCATATATATATTGGTAAGTTGTAAAGAATTTTCATAATTTTTACATATTTTTTTATTTTAATTATTTATTAATACACATAGGGCTGTAAACGGATATTAAACGGAGCGGATATGCTGTATCCGAATCCGTATCTGATTAAATTTTACCGTATCCGTATCCGAATCCGAATCCGTCAGATATTGGCAACCTATATCCGAATCCGCATCCGGCGGATATTTTGCGAATTCGGATATATCCGTATCCGTTTAGTATTTTTTTAAATATAATATAATTATGAATTTTTGGATATCCGAATATCCGAATCCGCTAACAATTATTCGAATATATGTTTAGATATCTGAATCCATTTATTCGAATATTTGATTGGATATCCGAATTCGTTTATCCGAATATTCGAATCTGTTTATATTTTATCATTAATACAATTAATATAATTCATATTATTCATTCCTATTTTTCTATTTATTCTTATAATGTATATAAATTAATAAATAATCTAATTAAATCATATAAAGAGTAAGAAGGGATAAGGAAATAATAATAATAATAATAATAATAATAATAATAATAATAATAATAATAACAATAATTTAATATAATTTATCGAATACGGATAACGGATATAAGTAAACGGATATATCTAACGGATATACAATCGGAGCGGATATTAAACGGAGCGGATATCTAATTACCATATCCGTATTCGTTTATTACTCGGATACCTATAATCGGATACGGATATATCCGTTTTAAACGGATGCGGATAATATGCCTCGTAAACGGATACGGATGCGGACGGTAATCGAATTTTCGATTTTCCGTTTACAGTCCTAAATACACATAATATATAGTAATAAATGAAGAAAAAAATATAATATTATTTTATAACAGAGGATACGTGCTGAGCTAAGCTAATCTTTTGCAGATCTAGTATTAGTCTCAAGCCTGAACTTAAAAATTTTACTTAGTCAATTGCTAAATGTAACGTATAATTAGTGTAAAATATTTATGTGTAAGTATGTTATAAATTTTGATAATGTAACGTATATAATTAGAGTTTAAAACCTCGATTCTTACATATTTCTTTTTTGTTTTTTTGATCCCTTCTTTTAGCCAAGTCCTTGTGAATTATTGCATCTCTAAAAACAACACCTTTAAAAATCCAAGAAAGCTTTGCATATCGAAACAAGAAGCAAGATGAAAATCTCGAAATTACCGCCACGTTTTCAAGAAAATCAAAAGTGAGAAAGAAAAATTATAGCCGTCGTAAATGAACCGCCTTTACTGGGTGCCTAGCCGTTTCCGCTGGCGCCTTAAAGAACCATGTTTCCTAAGCCTGCGAATTTCTCGCAAGTTTCGCGTTGTGTATTATTCAACTCAACCATGTCACGCTTCAATACTTCAAGAAGTCAAAGATGTAAAGCCTCTGCAGCAAGTTCACGCCCAGATAATTGTATCTAATCTTCGGGACAATCTTTTCCTATGCAATAGGTTGATGAATGCGTATGCATGTTGCGGACTTATAACAAAAGCCCGGATAATATTTTCTCAGATTCCGAACAAAAATTTGGTTTCTTGGACAATTTTAGCATCTGGGCTCACGAAAAATGACCATTTCTTGGAAGCTGTTGAGGTTTTCTACGAGATGGTGATTCAAGAAATTAGACCTAATGAGAGAACAATTGCAAGTGTCTTGCCGGCAGTTGGAAAACTGGGGATTGCCCTGATAGGGAAATCGGTACATTCTTATTGGATCAGACACAATTTTAGAGAGAATGTTTTTGTGGAAACAGGTTTGGTTGATATGTATTCAAGATTTGGGTGCATGTGGCTTGCTAGGAATGTGTTTGAGAATATGTCTGTGAGGAATGTTGTCTCATGGAATGCAATCATTTCAGGTTACTCTGACAATGGACTTGGAGAGGAAGCATTATGGATGTTCAATAGGATGAGAAGGAAAGGATTTTCTCATGATATATTTACACTAATGGGCTTAGTTAGGTTAGAGGATTTCAATGTAGGAAGTGGAATGCACGGTTTGATAGTTAAAAATGGATATGGCAATGATCATTTACTTAAGACTTCTTTGATGGAGATGTACATAAATTGTAATTTTGTTAATCCTGCTTGTTGTGTATTTAGAGAGATCAATAAGAAGGACTTGGTCGCTTGGACTTTGATGTTGAGAGGGTTTTCACAGAGTGGAGATTGGAGAAGGACCATCGAATACTTCAATAAGATGATGGCAGAAGATGAGATTATGCTTGATTCTGTTTCTTTTATAACTATCCTTTCAGGTTGCAGCTCTTCAGGAGCTTTGCATCAGGGTAGGCGGGTACATGCCCTGATGATAAAATCTGGCTTTGAAGCTGATATTTTTGCTGGTTCAGCTGTAATAGACATGTATGCTAATTGTGCATGTATCGCAGATGCAAAAAGATACTTTGAATGGATGGAAGAGAAGGATGTCGTGTGCTGGAATGCAATGATATCCGGTTATGGGATGATCGGCTTTGGGAATGAAGCCACCGAGCTATTTTCAAAGATGACAAATTCACGTTTCAAACCAGATGAATCAACTTTTGTCTCAATCTTGCATGCTTGTAGCCATGCTGGCCTTGTAAATCATGGGCTTCAAATATTTAATCATATGACTGAAATTTGGAAAATAGTTCCTAATTCAAAGCACTATGCCTGTGTTATAGACCTCCTTAGCCGTGCTGGGAGAATAAACGATGCTTATTCCCTCATGAAGAGGATGCATATGCAACCGGATGTTGAGCTCTATGCTGCATTGCTTAATGCTTGCATAATAAACAAGAATGTTGAGTTGGGAGTTGAAATCTCTTGGGAACTTTTTCAGTTGAAACCTAATGATGCAGGTTACTACGTATTGCTCTCTAATATGTATGCTTTGGCTGGCAACTGGGCTTCTGCAAGAATGAGTAGAAAATTCTTGAAATTGAACAACTTGAAAAAGAACCCTGGCGTTAGTTCTATTGAGATTGGTGGAGAAATGTTTACATTTATGGCAAGCCACACGGATCATCCTCATTATTTGGAGATTAAGGAGTTCTTAAGAGGGATGATTTTAGAAATAATATCGGCAGGGTATGAGCCTGATACCAACTCTGTGCTCTTGGACCTGTCAGATGATGTAAAGAAAGACATTCTGTTTAACCACAGTGAAAAGTTGGCTATCGCTTTTGGACTGATGAGAACTGGGCCTGGAACAGTTATACGTGTAACCAAAAATCTACGAATTTGCAATGATTGCCACTTGGCTTGTAAGTTCATCTCCAAAGTGTATGGACGAGTTCTGGCTATAAAAGATGCCAATCGCTTTCATGTTATTCAAGATGGCGTATGCTCATGCAAAGACTGGTGGTGAATTATGAATAATAATCAACAGAAGCTGTAAGTTCTAAGGTGCTCATATCCAGCAAATGTGTTTTGCATGTTTGTTCAGCAGTACACAGTAGCATAGGAAATAATTTCATCTGAAAATGTGAACTTGCATTGTATCTTGCTCAACCAGCTCAAAGATGCAGACATCACCTTTCTTGACCGAGTTATCATCTGTAAAGGCCTTCCACCCTCCACTAATGGCGAGATTTTTCACACTAGCAGCAATAACGCTCACCGACCAAGAGAACCCCTTTGAATTTCGCAGGATAAGTCTGTGTCTTGATGGAGGAAGATGTTTTCTTGCAAAGACCTGTGGGATTATCTGCAGGAACAACATAAAATTCTTATCAAGCTCAGGCCGATCACAACGGCCTCCCCTATCAATATGCGTAATTACAAAGACATCCCCTCTGTGATTTCAAAATTACAAATTTCCCCTCTTCATTGTCCAGATTTGGCTAACATCATCAATTAAATAACGGCATCTTACCAGGGTACTTTTCGAACCGACATTAGTGGCCTTGATGCTGTGTTCGAAGAAAGGAAACAACGAGGTGAAAGAAGACAGACGAGACTGTTGACGGGATGTCCCTCCCAATCGATACTTTCTCTCACATCCATTTCCGTCGTAAATCACCACATCAAAGGAAATGTCACCGTTGTATTTGAAGATTAACCATTCAGCCTTGCCTAGGAAGTGATGTCTTACAAACTCTTGCCAGCCTCGTGCAAAGTATATATCACCCTCTTTTGGCTGCAATTCAACGTCCCAAGTTCCACAGGGACTCCTCAGGGTTGCCCGATCAGTTTGCTTGCTCAACAAGTGGTGCTTGAAGGCGGGTGGAATTCGCTACAAGTTGAATCATGAAAGGATCATAATTTCAAACAAGAACTTAATTACCAGGAGGAGAAATATAGGTTTTAAATTAAATGTACCAAATTGATAGAGTTAGCAAGCCATATGATTTTGTAGAAGGAGGGCCTTGTGTCTGGACTCCCCAGATCATTCATTCGAAGCTTTTGTTTCACCATTTCAGTTTTGTTTTGTTGCCTAATAGATCTTCAGTTCTGGCTTGAGCCAATCGAAATACAAACTATAGAAGAAGAGGAAATTTTGAGTAAGTTGATCAGATGCACATCTGAGACAAGGCACAACTGTAAATGACTGTTCAATAATCGTGCAAGTCCCACACACATCCAGACACACACACACACACACACACACAATCGAAAAGGGAAAAAGAAAACCCTTATATTATCAAAACTAAGGCCTTTAGATTAGAGAGAGAGAGGGAGGAGGGAGGGAGGGAGAGGGAGAGGGAGAGAGAGACAGAGAGAGAGAGAGAGAAGGAAAAAGAGAGAGAAAATCACAAACCTTTACCTATGGATACAGACTCTAGAAAAGCAATACAAACCTGGGCAAATATGCATAAGTTGATGTGTGTGTGTGTGTATGTGTGTGTGTGTGAGAGAGAGAGAGAGAGAGAGAGAGAGAGAGGAAAAAGAGAGAGAGAAAATCACAAACCTTACCTATGGATACACAGATTCTAGAAAAACAATACAAACCTGGGCAAATATGCATAAGTTGGTGTGTGTGTGTGTGTGTGTGTGAGAGAGAGAGAGAGAGAGAGAGAGCTGAATGGAATCAAGAAACTTGATGCAGCAGAAAAGATTGATGTACACTCAAGTTGGCATTTTAGTAGTAAATGGAAACGAGAGAGAGGGTAATGCAGATACCAAGTATAGAAAGTTAGAAACTAATGGGGTTATTTAATTCAGAGGTCTTGTTTGGGCTCGTTGTTGATCACACAAATTGCAATCCAATTAGCAAGAAAACTTTTACAGCTTTTTTCTCCCCCTTTGATTAAGACATGTAAAAAAAATTTTCAACAACACAGATGAAAGAACTGAAGGTAAGAGTTAATCAAAAATGGAGTTATATTTGGAGACTAATGTTAGTCATCATTTAAAATTAACTAAATAAAAATGCTTTAGGAAATTAAAAGAAATCTTTGTTAAATTATTGTATTAATTGAGGAAAGTGGTCAATGAAAAGGGGTTGGTGGGTAGGCAATTCGGATTACCACAAAAAGGATATTGCTAGCTTCAATAAAACAACTATGCAGGCATCATATTTTATCCTTAATTATGGACTGAGTAAAGTAATAAAAGTTGAGAAAATAAAGCTTTTTTGGAATATACTCATTATCTTAGCTGATATGTAAAATTTGCCAAGATTTTATTCGCAGATCACGATGTAGTTCGGAGAATCCCAAGCAAAACACGTCTTTTCTCGTATGTGTCGAAACTCGCGTCTTTTAATTATGAAGTTGTCGCATTCCGTGCGTCAGACGCCAACTACCTTTAACTGTTTTCAGGACACGATCCACCCGTTTCGCTCCCCTCGTCCTAACTTTTTTCATTGTTATCTTTTTCATTTCTTGAAATAGGAAAAAAGAATACGAAAATTTGATCCCTTTTTCAGTTACACGTGAAGATAGTGATCAATACGAAGCAATCTCAACCCACGACCCCCCCCCCCCAAATTCTTGAAAAAACTCCCTCGTCAACCCCGCTTTCTCTGTTTTCTCCGTCTTCTGTCGTCGTTTATGATGGTGAAATAAAAAGTACAGGCAGCATTCAAGAACAGTTGATCAAGACACAGTCATTTCAACAAAACAGAAGAAAAGGATAAATCAAATTTCAGTGAGTTTGATTCTCTTCTTCTTTATGGTGTAAAATATTTCAACGACATGATCAGAGTAAAACTGCATATGTTGTGATCGTCTTAAGTTGTCTGAATTTTAGGCTCTGTCTTGAGATTCTTTTTGGTACATGTTACCCTTTCCTGTTAGGTGGATTTTATCGTTGAAATCATATCTTATGAACGATAGGAAAGGCCCTGGCCTCTCTCTGTTTTCTTGTTAAATTTATTGGCAGTCGAATAATTTTCCTGTAGATTGTTTGTCTTGAAATAATATAAAGCCCCATGTTTCGAGATAAAATTTTTATTTGTGTTTGTATTGCCTCTTAATGATGTTTTATGAAATATTAGGGGAACAACAATGGTGGGACAAACAATATTCTTGATTATAACGATGATGATGATGATGATGATGATGATGATGATCGGGGCCTATGGCGCAGACAGGAATCCTGTATATAGCCCCTGTTCGGACACGAAAGTACAGATTAAGGATGGATTTACATTTGGACTAGCATTTTCTTCAAAGGACTCTTTCTTCTTCAATCAAACTCAGCTTTCGCCATGTGATAACCGTCTTTCTTTGTCTGGAAATAATACTAAACTTGCGGTCTTTAGGCCAAAGGTCGATGAGATTTCGCTGCTCACCATCAATAGCACCTCCTTAGATCCGGTAACCTCTACTCCTATAGTTTTTAACGCATTTTTTTGAACATATAATGTACACGTTATGAATTAGGTAATTTTCTAATGATTTTGTTGATTTTTTTTTTTGTTTTTATGTTTCCAGAACACATCTGGAGGTTACATGGTGGCGTTTGCCGGACGACAATATGCAGCTCGATCGACTCCTATATTCATTGCAGACAACACCAACACCGTAACCAGCTTTACCCTGGTAAATGCCCCCATGTTCTGGCTTTTTCATTTAGCCGTCAAACCTTACAATGTAGAATCTAGACTATACAGTTTTATTGAACTATTTCATGCTCCAGGTTCTTGAATTCAAGAAAGGCATCCTCCAAAACCTATTCTGGACCAAGTACGGGTGTCATTCGTGTACCGGAAACTCTTTTGTGTGCCTTAACAACACTGATTGTGCGGTCCCGAATTCCAAATGCAAAGCCAATGGAGGCTCTGTTGGGTGTGACATCGGCATACAGTTGCTCTTTTCCGGTACTGACAAATATGACCGTGCACTCAACTCGTGGCGTGAGGTGGAGAAACTTAGGCGATATTCCCTCTATAACCTCTACTCTGATTTACGTGATACTCTCACCAGTCCGTTCAACTAAAGCCTGAACTAAATTTTCAAGAGTTTGTTGTACATTACATGTATCAGCTTTAGCTATATGTTGTACGAGAAATTATGAGAAACCATGGAGTGCTTGTAGAAATAGTTGCTGCTATCGACAATCATGTATCTCTCAACCTTTACTACAATGATACAGGTCGAATTGTTCTGATTGGCAAGTTCGTTTACTTCTGGGCATTTTATCTGCAAAATCATAAAATGCTTTCATGTTTGGTAGAAAGGGCAGGAGAAGCAACAAAGAGGTTGTATTTTAAGATTGTTCATTCAAAACCTCCAAATTCACGAGCTTAAACAAACAATTTGACCCGCAGCTCGGTTTCTCGGGCTCGATGGCTATTTTTTTAACTTGGATGAATGATGAATCAGATGTTTGAAATTCTAGATTATAGCATGAGCAGAAACACATACAAAATTTCTTGGTAAGAGTCTGCTGAGAAATCAATCCGTAAAATATGCACAAAAATGATATCTGTACATGAACTATTTTACATTTTGTACAACACAAGAGCTGATTCTCAATAGCACATGAGAGCCGTACACCCTTCAATGAATTTCAACCTTGACCATCCCAGAAAATCGAGCTTTGAGGCTTGATCATCTTCAGAGTGAGTTGGAAGAAAACAAAATTCAGTTCTATGCTGGCTAAGCACGTATTTTCTCATGAACATCCATCACAAGATCACGCACTTCCGGGAATATTGATATTAGAACAAGTTCAAGAATTCCGTAGCCAAGTTGCTTCAAACAAACTGAGGACTGCAAATTTATTTATAATATTAATAGAGCAGCCAAAAAAAAAAAACAAGGACAAAAAAGACAAAAAAAACATAATGACACAAACAAACATATGTGTATATGTTATTGTGTTCCTTGCACCAAAGGCGCACGCATGCACGCACGCACACACACACACATACACACACAAAAGAAAGATATATATATATATATATATATATATATATGGAAAAAGATGCACATGGGTTCACAAAAAAAAGAAGTTGAATGGAGGGACGGTGGAGGGTGTATAATACCTGAAGAAAATAGTATATATCTCTAGCACAACGTCTGTACTGCTTATGCCCGATCAAACTGACCAAAGTGGTTGGAGCACCATCTGCCACACAGGGAAGGCATAGATGTCTAAATCAATGGCAGTATTGCTAGCAGACACAAGAAGAAAGAAATTCAAACAAAAAAGAGCATGGATACTGGCAGATATTGCAAGGCTAATCACCACTTCCATATCATATGTATTGTGATAAGCACAGGAATAATAACTTGAACACATGAACCCATGCATCAGCAAGCTTCCATTAAAAATAGATATCTATGAAATAGATACTTCTCAGCCTTCTTCTCACAATGATCGGGACGCGCCGAAGGTTGTTTAACAATAACCAAAAAACAGAAACAAAATAAATACATGGATGCAAGTGTATTAGCAAAATCTACCTAGAATATCCAGACAGTATGTAATATGAACCATCGATATTAAAGACAAATTACAACTTTATGTGGGAGCAACAAAAGCAATATGGAACCATTCTGGGGAGTTTATGGGGTTCAGAAACTTGAAGAAGATCAAGTGAAAAGGTTACTCTTGAGATCCTATGTTCCGAAATCAGTATCATATATATATATATATATATATATATATGGCAAACAAATAGCAAGATACTCACTGAAGATCATCTTTTTCACATCGCTAGCTCTGCGAGCAGCTTCAAGCTGCTGCTCAAAAGACCCTGGTTGAGCAGCCCTCATTCCTCCTGGTTTCTTAGTAGATTGCCAAGATCCCAAAGTATCTTCACTATCACTTAGTTGACCTTGTACGCGCAATCTCAGGAAGAATGTGCCATCAGGCCAGAGAACCTAATGAGAAGATAATGATCAGAAAACAGCCCAACATCATCCGGGAATAGTCAATAAACAGACGCGTTCCAGAAGGGGGTGGGGTTGGGGGGTGGGGAAAGATTTAAACATTGAAGTTGAGTTACTGGGAAAATAAATAATTCTTGCAGACAAATATGAGGTAAAGCATAACCTAGAAAAATTATTCTTTTTTAGAAAACAAAATTTCCAGGAAACTAGAAACAGAATGTGGAACTTCAATTCCAGAATATACTAATCTCAGTTAGGCAGAAAAGTTGATCCGAAATGTAACACCTGAAACTCTGTAACAAGTTATGGGTTACTCCCACAACAAATTCCTAGCACCGAGTTTATTGGAAAAATGAGTTTCTTCATTACACAAGCTACCCAATAGATCAACGGTTATAAGATTAAAATATTTAACAGGCTGGCCATGAAGCAATTACAAATTCAGAGGATAAAGTATCATATCAGAATACTTGTACTTACATCCTGGACCCATCGAATCCCTTGTGCAATAACATGCTCTCTACGGAGCCATTGAATTTGCCTTAAGAGCCAGTCATCAATAGCATCTTCCATGATTAACTGCAATATTTGCTTTGATATCCAAAACACATGTCTCCTACAATTAAAGAAGACAACAAATGCCTTAAGACTTAATTGATAGCCTGCAGATAACAACCATGTGTTCTATGTGTAAAATCAGAGTGATACTAGCTGTCATCTAAAAGGAAAAGAAAAGAAAGAAGCTGGACACATTATTAAAGCAAAGGCAATATATATCAGCTTAAAAATCTAACAACTTAAAAACTTGATACACTAATAAAAATCCCACAAACTGAACATTTATCTGTAGAGAAATGATGATACAATATCATCTTAAGAACCTGATTAACATTTAAACGTAACACCTAAAGCAAGTTCACAATAAAAAAGTGTGAGAAAGAAGTATCACCTTAGCCAACCTCTTCTATTGAGCTGAAATACATTATCAACTAAATTCAGAACGGGAACACTTAAATTTGGTGGTGTCCACTGCAAGGAACATCAAACATCAATTAGAGCAAGCATAACTAAGATCATGAAACAGTGACAGAGAGTTCTAGAGACTCATGTGTAACAACTAGGGAAAAAATAAGGCAGCTAAGTTCCTTCTGTGCCCAATAGCAGAGCAAACCTATTTAACATATAGTGCTGTCCCAGAAATCATATAATTCAAGAGTGACAGGCTATTGTGAGGATGGTGAAAATTCAAACATTAAAGATCACTATTTTCTACATATTCAGTTCTCCAGCCATCATGAGGACTTCAACAATCAACAAGGAGTCAAAACTACAACTCAAAAATATCAACTAACAGATTGATATACTAGGGACTGATATTCTTTTTGTGGTGGTTTGCTTTTTGGGTGGGTTGTTGTGTGTGTGTGTGTGGGGGGGGGGGGGGGTTCCAAAACATAACATACTTTCCCTTTCTAGTGACTAAGGAAGATGACCACAAATGCACAAAAGCAACTGATTGAAAAAACTCAAACATAAGATAATGTTCTAAAGATGTGTTAACAGAAAGGTAAGAGGAACCAGAACTAAAGAAATGAATGACAAAAAAAATCAAATCGTTAATATGAGCTAAGTGAGAGTCTGAAAATTACCATAGAAACAACAGTCTCTAAAGCATTAGGACATAAACATGAAAAGGATCAAAAGTACACCACTATGCACATTACCTCCGGGGGCACCCCAGTTGGATCCTCTTGAGGAGATGTTAATGCTAGACTTGATTCCAGGGATTTGCTCACAGAGCTTGATTCAGATTTTAACCTTAAACCATGGATTTCCTCAGAGACAAAGTTACTGGCATCTTCATCTTGTTTAACAACCCTCTGTGGAAACCCCTTAGAACTCAATTCATTTTCTGAACGCCACCCATTAGCTTGGGTCGTGTCTGCCTCGTGTTCTCCTGGGTTTACATCTTTATCGCCTTCATCATTGTCAGAAAAACTGTTTATTGACTCTGAGATACTTTGTGTCATACTCAATTTATTATCATCAGCACTCCAGGACATGTTTCTGCTTGCAGGTGAAGCAGATTGATCAAAAGAAGCTGAAGGTGAGCCACCAACTTTCCACACTAGGCCATCAGAAACCCCTTTGAATTGACGTACAATATCATCAACAGCATCATCCACGTTAACTGTTAATGTCAAGGGAAGTTCACAATGATTGGAATATTTTGTCGATACAATTTCAACCTCAGTGCAAAGCACACAAATATCAAAGACAAAACACGAAATAAGTTGCCTCCCCTGCACACTCAAAGGCCTAGTATATTTTCAATGAGAAATCATTTTCCAATAAACTTTGGCAGATAGTTTTTGCAAAATGCAGTGAGAATTCAAATCTGTCAGAACCAGGTTAACTGCCAGGGTTAAAAAAGTATTTTATAAACCATCTAAACTCAAATCAAACTTCTGAGTTCAGTTTGTAACAACACAAAAGTGAAAGCATTACAAAAGAAAGTTATTTGTTACTAGCAACTCATTACATGGTATATTATCAAAGTAGACGAATAGCAGACAGGTTTAGGACTCGAAGATTGCAAAAAAAGTCAAATATAATAAATTGGTCCATTTAAAATTTCTTGATCTCAAGCACTGAGATATTTTGACACAACGATACTCTGAGATTGAAACTTTACTGAATACAAAGACAAAGAATACCTTGACAAAAAGATGGGGTTCCATGACATCTAGCAAAGCCCAATATAGTTTAAAAATATGTAGTAAAATTATCGCCAGTAAAATTATCAAGTACTAGTCATTGCATTACACAATTGAAGAATGTATTGAATATTCAAACATCAAAATTGCCAAATGCCACCACTCTTACAGTAAGCAGCAATGGGAATGAACATGAATATCTAAAAAATGCTGATAAATGATATAAATGAATAAAAAATATATATGAAAAAAAAAAAGGTCTCCAGCAGAAGAAGACACATACCTGCCAGGGTCCTCATTACAGAAGTCGATTTTCCAAAAGAGTAATTCTACATTGAAGAAAAAAGGCAAATTAATGAAGAACCCATAGGTACTCAATATGTTTTTAACAGAAAAAGATAAAATGGCATACCTTGGAGGAGGCACTCAAAAAATCCCACACTTCGTGTTGCTCAGCAACATTGGCAATTGACAAGAGATCCTGGAAAAGACAGAATCATCAAAACAACATTATAAGAAAAGATCTATGTACCATCATAGGAAGTATGGGTAATCGTACTTGAAGATATTTGTCGAGCTGAATACAGCGCTGGTGAACAAAAGCATCCTCTGTACTTGAAGAGAATATCCTTTTGGGAGGCAAATGCAGTGTATAATTTGGAATATCCTTAAGATGCCTATGCAATCTCTCAAAGTTCCGATATCTGTATATAAAGCATCCCAAAATGACAGATAAGGATGGAGTAATAAATCCTGATCTAGCCAGAGACTTTCTCATGTTGATGAAACCAATACTTTTAATAAGTAGATCTACGATATGACCTGCATTTATAACACAGCAAGATAATTCATTGAAACTGGAAGTAAACTTGTTACCTCCTTTTCACAAACCAAGTTTTGTTGTCAGCATCAGTCACCGCAATTGAATAAACTGCAAAAGATTTTGAGCCAAGTTTCTCAAAGTATGCGCCAACCACCTGAAGAATCAAGGATGGGTATAAAATCAGCCAAAACACAGAATATTATCTGACAATCATAAACAAAGGTGGCCAGAAGTAGTCATATAATCTCAAGATCAAGCTTAAAAAATAGCTGAAAAGTAGTATGGCCAATTAACAAAGTTTTCTGTTACAGAATTAATAGTAAAAGAAAACTTACTTTTTGGTTGCATGTGAAATCATTAATACATCAATTGACATCAAAAGTTTTACGTGCTCTTAAAGGATAAAGCAGCAGTATTTTAGCAGACTAGTCCTCCATGAAAAATTATATTGTCATAAAAAAGTGTAGTAAAACTATCATTTTGGAACAAGGAATAGAGCTGTGTCAGAAAGCTTTTCTTCTTGAATAAAATTCACAGTAACGAATACACAAGAAATATCCTGTCAAGTAGAAGGGAAACAAGTGATCTTACACGACATCTAAGCTTTGGAACATGCAACCCTTCACGACGTAGTACCATGTCTGAACTTCTCATCAGGCTGTGTGCAGTAAGTTTATTAACATCTGCACTGTAGTATTCATTAATGATGGGTGCACTGCTTTTGCTAACAAGTATATCTTCCAGGTTTGCCTGAAATTTCAAGTCTGAAGTGCTGCTTGATCTTTTAATCCTATTTCTATTTTCATGGGAAAGAAAAGCTGCAGTGTTCTCCAGTTCATGGATAGGAGAGCTTCCTTTTGGAAACTTCTCCTTGTCAAGCTCTTGGGACCTGCTTAAAGAATCAATACTGGGATCAGTAAGTCGAGTATCCTGTTGGGGCCTCGGTGGTAGTTGCATAGAAGCTTTGTCTTCTATCCGCATATGTGTTTCAGACTTCAGTTTTGGTACTTCAGTCACCAATTTTTTTGTAGGCAATACGACGCTTGCTGAACTTGTAACTTCAGGGGCCTGCATTCCTGAACCACCTGTCTTTTGGAGTTTCTTTTTGTAGTTTCTTCCTATTGTCCACATGTTCTCAAGATTTTCAGGCATAAGAACTTCAGTTCTTCTCTGGGTTGCCGCCTTATATGCTTTCGCCCACTCACCATGTCGAACCTGTATGGCTTCCTCCTGCACAGTGCTAGATAAGGGATCTCCTGAGCCACCCGACTCTAGTACCCTTTTATGACCGAATTGACGTAAAGACAAATCAGTCCCTTGACTAGTGGAAGGTATATTCTTTCTCAAATCAGATTCATCACTTTGACCATGTTCTCCAGAAACAGCGTGCTCACGTTTATGAACCTCAACATTAGGTGATTGATCAGTAGCAGCATCCTTGGACTCCTCGTTATTGTACGCAAGGATAATGTATTCAATCAACTCATTGATATACCTGTGAAAAGTAGAAAGAACTGAAAATAGTCGGATTGCTGATGGCAATCGCATAAGAAGATAATAACTCCAGTTGCTATTTAAGAAGATTGGAAAGATGGGCAAATTACATGAGAAATTACAAGACTGTAGCTTTTAAGTCAACTAAATTTTCAGCTAAACCCCCACAAATGATCCATTATATAATCCCAAGTAGTTTTCTATGGTAAGAAGACAAGATGCTCAAATAAATTGTCAATGAAC
The DNA here is from genome assembly GCA_026212405.1 of Petrea volubilis. NCBI lineage: Eukaryota > Viridiplantae > Streptophyta > Magnoliopsida > Lamiales > Verbenaceae > Petrea > Petrea volubilis. The sequence goes on from CM047875.1 coordinate 12,903,284, forward strand.
TTTGAATAAACAAGAAAAACCTTTAGGGTGAGATCTTAAAATCAACAAACAAATTTCTGCTCAAGCCCTGGTTGGTAACACAGAGAGTATATTGCATCCTCAATACTCGCAAGAATCACATGTAGAGATCAGTGAGCACCAATCACTCAACTCAACATCAGCACCACATATATGAAATTGAAAATGTCTACTTTTATCTACATTATCCAATTTCTACAACAACTAAAAACTAAGAGGAAAGCTGCAGGTGCTAAAAACTCAAACATACCACCATAGGCTACCACCTTGGATTACAAAAATATTTCATTTTCCAATGAATTAGTTCTGCTCCCAATTCAAACAATAGTCGGATTCTTGGCTAGACAAAGGTTCTGTTACATGGACATCCCAACTCACTCTCTCAACTTTGCTTAATTCATTTAGACATTTACATTGAGCAAGCATTTGGAATATTCATGAGTTACAGGCTACATATTGTCAGGATACATAACAATTAGGGTTGACATAATTTTCATAACTTTATGGTTAACATAACAAAGAGCAAGTATCATGCAGCCTTCTCTTTCCACATAATGTCATGCAAGATGCCACGTAAAACATCTCTAACTTGTAAGTTCTGTACGCAGAGAATATAAAACTAACTAATTTTTTCAAAGGAGAAAGAGGAACTAGAGGAAACAACATCTTACCCTGGGCTTGCAAAATTCATAATAGGTTGCATTACCAAACAAGTCAAGAGTTCACGAGCAATGCATCGAACTAAAGGACATTGGGCTTCCCTTGGTCTTAGAACAACAGCTAAAACACCACCCATGAGCCGCTGAAGAAACTGTAATCAAAAAGTATTAGATTCAAGAAAAATCAACCAAAGTAAAGGGAAATTTAATTCCGCAAACAATTTCGTCTGAATTAGAGCACCTCTACACCTTGTACTCACACTCTGGAGATATCAAAGCAGGGTGAAGCTCCTTAGAGACCAAGAGATGGTGTTTCAACCTTTCATCCCTTTCTTCAGAAGACAATGTACCCATAACATCCACTCCAATAGCAGCCTGGTTTCTTCGGAACAGGTCAAGGTGATTTCCTATAAGGTCTACAACATCCCTGGAGAATTAGATAAACAAGGCTCAATTACTCATAGCTTCAACTATTTGGCTTGAACCACTTTATATTTTACAAATTTATTGACGTACAAATATACACCAGAAGTGATACCTTGTCAACAGGTCAACAAGGTTTAGTTCTTTGACTCTTCCAGATACTTCTCCGAGAACATCCATGATTATAGTATGTATGAGCTCTGGTGCCTCCTTGTCAGGTGTAATATCAGAATACCACAAATCTATGACAAAATCTTGCAAAAGCTTGCTTATGAAATCCTCAATTGCTGCTTCTACAACAGGGGAATCTATTTTTCTTTTCCATTTTTGAGGGGGAGGAGGTGTAGCAAGACGAGAATCATTCACAGATAACTGCTTCTTTTCTAGGTGAGATAAGTAGGATATAGGTCTGTTATTCTGAACCTTCCATCGGAATTCCACCTCATTCAGTAATAGTTTTAGTCCAGAAACCAACAGTATGGCTATGGGGATATTCATTAAGATTGATTTACTAGTATCTGCAGTCAACATATATAAACAGAGAACTGATCAGCACAGCAGTAACAAGTCCACCAAATGAGGGAAACAAAAGTGGTTAGAGGCTTTCCCAAGACAATGAATCTCATTAATTGTGAGGAGGAGGAGGAGGGGGGGGGGGGGGGGGGGGGGGGAGCGGCGGGGAGGGCAAGATAACAGTGAGCCTGTTTGTTCTGACTAAACCAGCTCTTCTGAGATAATACCGCAGAAGAAAATAAAAATTGGCGGCCTCCCAAGTGAAAGGTACTCTGGGAACCCAACCTTACAGCTCACATTTCCCTCCCTGGCTGTGCATGCTTACTGGCTCTAACATGAGCCTGCCCTCCCGCTTGTTAGGCAGAATCTATTTTAATAATCATAAATTTGTACCAGCAACACCATTTCAGCTATAGTCTTATATGAATCTATATTACCAAGAACAGTATTCCTAAATCATCTACTCACTCGTTTTGCCAAGCCTAAGCACATGCCAAGTTCACTCAAAATAGCATAATGCCACAAGTATTTCACAAATACGCAACATAAATCAAATGAAAATTAAACACCGTAAGAAAGCAAGATATGAAACGAAACCATTACAAAGTAAATTCCATGATTACCATCAATCAAACACCACATTATCAATGCAAGTTAATGAAATTAACAAAACAAAGCATGATCAGTATAACGTCCACATACCCGCACCTCAGTACCTCAAAGGAAACAATGGAAGTGATTCAAGAAAACCAACTTACGCGTCAAGAAGTAAGACACTGCGAATATAGAGAGCATCCACCACACAGTTCGAAGCTTAGCTTCTTCGATCAGATCTTGTAAACTCTCCATCGCCTTCTTCATAATTCCCTAGCCTCAAGAACTCGTTAAACTTCACTAAAAACTCAATTTGATGCACAAAAGATATCAATTGAATGACCTAAAAACAATCTTGACAGATATCAAAAATCAAGAAACTACAAAAAATAAAAAAATAAAAAAAATCGGCCAGTTCTGTACGAATTTCAAAATTATCAGAAACAGAAAAATCCAGCAGTTCTCTTTGAATAGAGCCAAGAAGGTGACAGCAAGTATGATGATTCCTGATCGTCTCTTAGATGGAGTTTTGAGTTTTCTCTGTGAGGACAAGAGAGAGAAAACCAGGGGCACCAAGGTCCAACGACGTCGTTAATGGTTGTACATGTCACCAATAGCCATTTCTTGCTGTGCTGTCGGAACCAAAAGGACGGATTTGCCCTTCGGTTGTCTCCGGACCAAACATGTGGGGGTGTAATTATGCGGTACGAGTCAACATAATAAAAATGAGATATAATTTAATAAAATATTTAAATTTAAAATAATTTTTTTATTAAATTTAAACTAAGATTAAATTTTATAATTAAAAAAATAAATAAACAATAAAGTAAAAGAAAATTTTAGTGAAAGGATGTGCGTAATGAGAGAGAACAAAAGTGGATATTGGTGACATGTAGACTAATTATATGACTCACAAAGGTAGAGAAAATAAATTGAATTCTCGTGAACTAATATATAATGGAAGAAGGGTGGGGGGGGGGGGGGGGGGGTGTGGATTCAACTAATAAATTTTTACCTGGGGGGGGGGGGGGGGGTGTGGATTCAACTAATAAATTTTTACCTGCATAAGAATATAAGTAATAATATAAGAAATATTTTTGAGAGAGCAATATTATGAGGATTATTTTTAGTTGGAGTAACATTTAGAAAAAAAAATACTCGTTCTTTTTTCGGTGCAACCTTATAGGTTGTCCCAATGTGGCTTCAAAACAAAGCGATGTTGCATGTATTCTAGGCCTAAGAATGAATAGAATTTTACCTTACTTAGACTATACATTAATAAATACTTAGACCATATATTAGTAAGTAAATAGCTCGTAGAACATACATATGACAAACAGGGTAAATAAAGCGATGAATGAGAATAGCCAATGATTAAGAAGCTCAATATAACAATTAATTTGAATCATTAAAGTACAAAGTTTGCATCCAGAAAAATGGGTTAAATATATTTGCAACCTCAGGGTATATTTTAGGGAAATAACTGATGATGGTATCATATTTTAAGAATAGGGGTAATTACATCTACACCCCCTGAGGTTTAGTATAATTATCGATACACCCATTTACATTTGACTATTTATAATTTGACCCCTTATAACATGATAATTTTTAAAACCATCATGATTTTTGTAAAATAACTTTTTTAATCCTCATGTTTCAACCTCCAAAAATAGCCAAACTTAATATTTTTGTGTTGTACTAAACATACCCCCAATTGAATATAAATTTATACTAAAAATATATAATAATAAAATAAAAATTATAAATTAAATAACATATTACATAAATATATATACACGCATCATATATATTATATATACATATACATAATGTATATAATATATATATATGTATGTATACACATAATAACACACACATACACAACACACAAACGCATACATTTCACACACTCACATACACAAAAGACACACAGACACACACTCGCACACACACATAGAGAGAGAGAGAGAAGGACGAAGGAGAAGGTGTGAGGAGGCCAAATCTGACCGGGATCGACCATTGAGGAGAAAAAAAAAACTTCAAAAGAAAAAAACCCAATCTTGATATGGTTGAGGAATTTGATGCGAGATTTGAAGGTGGAGGGAAAAAGAAGGTATAGATGGAGCTTGGAGTTGGGTTTCGGCCCAGATCTAGTGGCCGATCGGCGATGGCGATGGCTGGTGGTGGTTCGTGGAGTGGCCGGTGGCGGCATGGTGGCTGTGGAGAAAGAATGAGTGAAGAAGAAGAAGGTTGAGAGGTAGCGGTGCCAGGAGGAGGAGGATGGAGAATGTGAGTGGTTGATAGGGGAGGAGACACTACAGGAAAAAAGGCAAATTCCGGGGGAAAATATGGCGGAATTTCCATCGAAAAATGCTAAATTCGGCAGAAAATAGGCGGAATCGTGTCCGCCGAAAAAAATAGCCCTGGAACGGCGTTTTCCGCCGGAATTCCACCGAAATTCGCCACCCCACCGGACCGCCGCTGCCAGTCCCCGCCACTGCCCGATCGCCGCCACCGCCGGAATAGTAACTCCCAAAATGTGTTAATATTTGTAATTGAGAGAATTCGAACTCGCGACCTCAAGGTTGAATGACCAACCCTTCACCACCAAGCTATTGCTAGAGGTTACATTCTATTTTGTTTTGTTTTATATTTATCATATATTTATTTGATTATTCTTATTTTAACATTCTTTCTTTCAATTTTAAAAAATAAATGTATTATAAATAATTAAAAGATAGTATCAGTAACAATAGATAAAATATAGTATTGATACTATATAAACACGTGTATTATATATACTATATAAACATATGTATACCAATAAATATTCGTCTGATTCTTATAAATAGTTTTGTTTGCTAATAGTATTGATACTATATAAACTTATATATTATATATACTACATAAATATATATATATATACACACTATACAAACATATGTATTCCAATAAATATATTATAACTAATTAAAAGATAATATAAATAATAATAGTTAAATATATATATATATTATATAAACATATGTATACCTATAAATATATTATACATAATTTTCTAGTTATGTTTCTATTTTTAGTTTTATATATACACTATTATTATTTTAAAAAAATTCAAAAAAAATCGGGGGAAATTTTCCCCAAAATTTCCCCCAGTTTTAAGTGAAAAAATTCAAAAAAAAAATCGGGGGAAATTTTTCCTCGAATTTCCCCCTTTTTTAAATTAAAAAATAAAAAAAAAAGGTGTAAGTTTTCCCCCAGATTTTCCCTGATTTTTAATTAAAAAATTCAAAACAAAAATCAGGAAAAAATTTCCTCGATTTTTAATTAAAAAAATTCAAAAAAAAATTGGGGGAAATTTTTCCCTGAATTTTTCCCGATTTTTAATTAAAAAATTTATAAAAAAATCCGGGGGAAATTCCGCCTGAATTCCCCAAGTTTGACTCTGGAGGAATATTCTCCCGAAATAATTCCGCCGAAATCCGGAGGTTTTTCTATAGTGAGAGGATGAAGGTGATTATTGAGTGTGAGGAAAAAAAAGTAAATTAACTATGTTGATATTTTTTAATTATTTGTAAGGAATAAGGGAAAAATGAAAAAAAAAAAGTTGAAAGAATGAAAATTCAGAAAAATAAAAATATAAAATATAAAAAATAATAGCATAACTTATATTTATATTTTAATATGAGATAAAATTTATTTTATACGAATTATTTGATAGTTTTGTTGATTTTTTTTCAAAGATTATATTTACACCCCTTAAAATTTTTGAAAATTACATTTGCACCTGCAAAGGCATTATGGTCATGTAAAAAAGTCAAAAAAAAGTGCCAATTAATTTTCCGCTCATAGAGGGGTATTTTCGAAAGTTTGCAAATAAAAACTAACGTCCGCAGTCAAAAACTCTAACGGCCATTGATAGAAGGGGGTATTTGTTAACGACCCTAATGTGGAGGGGGTCTAATTGTAAATAATCAAATGTGAAAGGGTGTATCGGTAATTTTTTTAAATCTCAGGGGGTGTATACATAATTATCCCTTAAGAATATAAATTGTGTTTGATCCAAAAATTTAAAATTAAAACTTCAACGAAAATCAAATAATTGAGGTCAATAAAACCTTTTATTATTATTATTATTATTTTTTTTTTTTTTTGTAATTAGACTCAGCCCACTTGTCACGCACTTGTTCCTCAAACAAGCTTACTCGCGGCCTTAGCTTCTTGTCCGCCCCTTGCGGTACTAGCTAAGTCAGCCTCTCTCAAAGTTTTGTGTGTTAAGAAGATGGAAAAGAAAGGTTTAGATGGCAAAAGAACAAATAAGGAAGTTTATGAGAAAGATTAAGAAGTAAGATCTTCTTAAAGAAAGTTATTCTCTTATTCACTCTCCAAACTTGTACATCTTACAAATGACCCCCTCTCCCCTATTTATACTCTTCCACCTCCTCAATGGACGGTAGAGATCTATTTGATCTAACGGTTGAGAGAGGTTCTCTAGAACTCTCTACTACACTCCTACACTATCTATAATCTTCCACTACCTTCTATAATATTCTACACTTATCTACAATGTTATAGACTATTCTATACTATCCTATCACCATCTAGAACATTCTCTACTCTTCCAGGGTCTTCCAGAATATTTCAGGTTGTTCTGAAATTTTCCAGAACCTTCTAGATCTTTCTAAATCTGTGTAGAACTATCTAGAATATCGTGGAATATTCTAGAATTCTTCCATTTTGAGTCTCTAAGCTTCGAATTAGAAAGAAAAATCCCATATTCTGAACTGTTATCAAGGCTTAGAGTAGCAGTTCGTGACACACTGCTGTTAATAGATAGTGTGACTTCAAATATGATTTCTTATAAAACAGTTTACTACTGTTGTGCTGAACTCACAATAGCTAAAATCTCACCATATGGTACCTTATTTATGATATTTAATAAAATAGTGAGTACCAACTGTTTATTTTTAGACTTGAACTTTTTAATTTTTAATTTCTGTTTTAATTAAAAGGTAAAATTGGATAAATTCCCCTATATTATGTTTAATAGCTAAAACTCCCTATATTTCAAATATAGGCATATCATCCCCTGTATTAAATTTTCACTTGCACACTTGCCCTATTTGATGGTAAAGTTTAACGACGTTAATCTTTTACTATTGTGACCTTTTTGCCCCTTTAACTTTTAATGTATATTATGACGACACTTACTCTCATTTTTTACTGAGAGAAAAGAGAGCAAAGAAAAAAAAAAACTTGAATTAGAATTTTTGAAATTCAAAATCCTCCTCACTTGTTCTTAAAAATGAATGATTCAAATTGACTTTTTCATATATTCTTATACATATATGGGACATATTTGATAATGAATTTTGTACATAAGATGTTTAATGCCTTAATTGAATGGACTCCATATAATGGGATTTCGTAAGTATATTTGTTTTGATATGATAATTTTCTTAATTTAAATTCTTTAAAAAGGTGCATGTTTGATTTATATGTATAACATAGTATTAAGGTACAAAAATTCGATTTTGCCCCCATGGAACGCCATTTTTTTAATAATTTCACATGTCAATTTTAGGGATAAGATGGACAATATACAAAAGTCAATTGAAATGTATAATTTAAAATGCCAAAAACTCACCTTCTAGGTGAGATTGTTATACTATATTATATGGCATTCTTAATGCAAGTCGAATTACAATTGATCAATTCATAAAAAATTCGAAGAAAAATCAAGTACGCTTAAAGATACATTTCAAGGGATCCAAATGTCTTATAAATATATACCAAAGATGTCCTATGGTATATACATAACACACACACATATATATATATATATATATATATATATATATATATATGTGTGTACTGCAAACATATGAGATTGGCCAGGAGGGGGTGCAAAGCTATCAGATCTGGAGGCTATGGCAGTGCGAGGCGACGGCTGATCGGTGTGGCGACGGCTTTGGCTGGAGGGGGGCGCGAGGCGACGGTCGATCGGTGTGGCGGTGGCCTTGGCCGAAGAAGGGCGATGTTTGTGTGGCGATGGTGCTTGGCTGCACTTTGGTGAATGAGAAAAGGTCAGGGGTTGGGGGCTTCAAATCTGGAGGCTATGGTTGTACGGGGCGGCGGCTGACCAGTATCGTGGCAGCGGCGGCTGGAGCAGGGCAACACTTGTGCTGGGTGAACAACGGAGTAGCAGAAACAAGAAAAAGAGAGAGAGAGAGAGAGAGAGAGAGAGAGAGAGAGAGAGAGAGAGAAAAGAAGAAGAAGGAGAAAGAAGAAAATAAACAAAGAAAATTAGAGAGAGATATTTTTAAGAGCGGGCAGTAGGAAGAAGAAGAAATAGGAAAAAAGAAAAAAAAAAGGAAGAAGAAGGAGGCGACAAGAAAGAGAATAAGAGGGAAAAAAAATTAAAAATTTGAAGAAAAAACATTTTGAATTCTTCTTCTAAAAAGAGTAAAGATTTTTTTTTATTGTTAAAAATTTATTTGTCAAATATATAAAAATTAATAATATCATGATTGTGTAATTTTTTTAAAATAAGAAATGAAATTTAAAATAAAACTTAATAATGTGTATATTTAAATATGTTAAAAGGTGAAAATAATTAAATTAGAAAAGTTAGTAATTTTATTTTTTATTTTTTTCATATTATAATAAAGTATATTTTTAAAAATATTATAATTTGGGCTATTTTATAAGTTTAACAAATTCAAGGGGTCTACTTGTAATTTTAGATAGAAAATAGGAATAATTCCATAACCCACCTATGTGGTTTGGTGAATTGACTGAAAATCCTTAGAGTTTAAAAATCAGCTAAAAAGCCCTCGAATTTTGAAAAATTTGCATACGTGCTCCTGACAGTTAACAACTTTACTTTTTTCTGAAATTGCATGTTATGCCCTTTTTCTTAGAGACATTTGATCTCAACTTTAAAAATAAATGGTTCAAATTAATTTAAATATAAAAATATAATATTTAAATAAAACTTTTATATATATATATATATATATATAAATATATGCATGTATATAAACAAACACATATATATATATATGTATATAAAATCACACACACAGTGATATATATATATAAAGCATATACACATACAAATACATATACATAAGCACACAAATGTATGTACATATATAAATACACATACCTATATATATATATATATATATATATATATATATATATAAACGTACACACACACCCCACACCACCCAGCTGCCACCACCGGCCCGCCGCACCATTGCCGGGCACCACCATTGGCAAGTCACACCATTTCCGGCAGATTCATCTCGACATGTCCATCAATATTCCCAATTTAATTTTTCAAAATTTTCACTCTTCTTCTATCGATTTGGGATCTAAATCAAAATCACCACCACATCTTTAATCTCAAATTTCACCTCTTTCAATTTGTATTTCAATAAATTAGTACTACCAAGAGCCTATACACCATTAAACCACCATTCTCAATCATTTTCTATTGAAAATTCATCACAAAAATATAAGACCCGCCACCACACTCGCCACAAACCTGGGTCTTCTAATTTTCACCACCAAAGCTCGAGTTTCTTCCTATATTTGTGTTCTACTCATCCAGATGAGCTTAATGGTATATTTATTTGAGGAATTTGGAGATGAATGAAGGAAGATTGAGATCCGCCACCACACATGGGTCTTCTATTTTTCACCACCAAAGCTTGGGTTTCTTCCTATATTTGTGTTCTACTCATCGAGGGAACTTAATAGTATATTTATTGGATAAATTTGGTGATGAATGAAGGAATATTGAATTTGTGTGTGTGTTAGTGTGTGTTTACAGTGAAGGGGGTGGAGAGACGAGGAAGAAGAAGGAGGAGGAGAGAGAAGTACCTTTTTATTTGTAATAATAAAAACATTTATATTTAGGGGTAATTTAGTTTTTTTTTTTTTTCACCTGTTGAAAGTCAAAAGAGTTCAAAATAACATGCATACACGTATAGAAGGCGCGTGTATATCACACTCCATTATTTGGGTGGAATTAACAACGTTTTTAAAAACTCGGGGGGGGGGGGGGGGGGGTTTAGTCGATTTTTAAACTTTGGGGGTTTTCAGCCAGTTCGCCAAACCACAGGGGTGGGTTATGTAATTATCCATAGAAAATATAATATTTTAAAATTCAATGGTGAAGGGGTAAAATGGCCAAATTATTTGCACTTTTAACTAAAAAATCATTCATTTTCGCGCATTAAGGCGCGTGCACTTTAAACCCCCATTAGTTTTGAAGGAATGGGGGTTTTGTGCTACATTTGGTAAATCAAATGAGGATTTTTGCCTATTTTTAAAATACAGGGAGTTTTTAGCTATTTAATAAAAATACAGGAGGTTGTTATGAAATTTAACCTACTTAAAATTGTGATAGTTGATGTGGCATATTTTGAAACTATCGCATGGTACGATCTTAACATGAACAACGAGTGTGCAACCCCTGAAAGTATAAGTGTGGACTCGAGAAGTGTGCTCGGATGTTTTCCTACCACCTACCACCAATGGGTTATCGACTACATTGTCCAAAAAGAATTGCTTGTCCATAGTGGCGTAGTCAAAATCTTTATTCAGTGGGGTCAATGTTCATTAGCCGACCAATTGTTGACAATCATTTTCCTTTCAATAAATCCAATCGTCGAAAAATTCGATGAACAATCCTTCTAAAAAACGTCCACAATGTTTTTCGATTATATTATTTTTGATCGAAAGTCTAACAAAGTTTGTATTCTTTTAATATGTTGGAGTTTTCCACGATTTAGTAACCTATTACAATTCAACTAAAATTAAAGTAAGTGTATATTACATTTGTAGATAACAAGATAAATTGAAATTTTAAGATATTATAGTGATATAGTGAAAACAAATAAATGCACTTATGTAGTTTTGTTTTAGTTTTTATTATGAAAAGTAGGTTGATTTCCTATTTTTACTATTTCAAAATTAAATCAAAATTTTGAATTAATTTGTCTACATCTTTTTTTTTTCTTTGACCTTATGTCTCCCTTTTATTTTAATTTATATTTTTAAAATGGGACCAATCAATACCATTATTGTTATAATTTCTTTCATATCATACACGTTTCTATATGTAGATTGGGACTTCCAAAAAGTTGGGTGTGTGTGTGTAGGTAGGTGGGTGGGTTGGGGGGGGGGGTTCAATTGCAGCCCCTCGTATACATGTCCGTCCGCCAGTCCTCGTCCACTCTCCCAAGTTTAGGGATCGCATGCCTCCCCCATTGATTTTCTAATTGAGGGTTGACTCAAGCTTTTAGAATTAAAACACTATGATGGTGTGAAATGCAATCATACACATGATACAAATACTTAATGTGGATTATATCAATTTATTCTCCCATTTATTCTTCTAATAGGTTAATTTATCATCAATTATCTTAGTATCTCATCTTATTTAATGCAATCACTCTAACTATATGTGTAGCCACCTAAGTATTTCACTCACCTACATAGAAATTAGAATCATGATTTTCTATGAAACATTAGGGATTACTTTAGCAAATAATTCCAATTTCGGAAACCTCAAGTGCTAAAACTCTCAATTATAAATATCTCATATTGATTGGGATGTGATGCAAGCTTTCATTAATAGCTCGAATATTTGATCTTGTTTCTAATAAATATTTCTCAACTCTTAATACAAGAGAGTAAAATATTGAAGGATCTTACATAAAATATTCTATATTATTAAATTTGCATACCCTTTTATTGAATTAATATAGTTTCTAAACATAACAATAGCAATTTATATATCACACAACAAAAATACGACATTATTTTTTTGAAAATTGATTTAATAATGATATTTTTAACCAAAGCGTAGAAAACAAAAATACATTCAGTTGAAGCCTTCCTTCAAGAATAAAAAGATATAATTTTGGTGGCAAATTATGCACGTGCGATAATTTGAATCGGGGTTCTCGTCAAGAGAACGTAGCAGCATAACCGAAAAAAGAAAAAAAATAATAATATAACAATTAACATCATTAAGGCCTTAATCTCAAATAACCAATCCCAGGTTAATGATATGAAACCGGGGACTAAGCCTAAAGAGTAAAGAGGAAAGACCATAATTTGTTTCTTGAGAAGTAAAACTAAAGACAAGTCAACTTTAGATAATAAATATCTTTAAAAAACCCACAGAATTGTATTGAGTCGGGCCCACATCTTCTGCTCTTTCATCCTTTTTCTCCCGAAGTGTCCGTTGTTTGTTTCCAAATTATCTGACCCGCACCGAGAGAACATCCATCAACGGCCATGATTTGTCTGTCATCGTTCTCATCAAAACCTCATGTCACTATATCCCCACCATTCAAACTGTCCAAGAAAAGCCCTAGGAAAATATCTCATCCTTATCCAATTCTCTCTTTCTTTATTTATTTCAAGAAGCTAATCATAATTCATAATCCTTTTTAGAAACACACACATTCACGCACTTACATTATCCGATGAAACTTTTGTAATCCCAGTTAAAAATAAGTGTTTGATATTCGGAGAAGAAAGATGATCCAGACAGTGCCCTTGAATTGCGCTTCGAGCAGTTTTCTTGTGGAACCAAATGGTTTAACTCATTGTTCAAAATCACCAAGAAGTAATTCTTCACTTTCCACCATTTGTTGTTCCGTTTCAAGAAGCGTTGCATATATACCAAAGCTGGAGCCTTTTAGCAGAAGCAAAATTGATAGAGCTTTTAAAGAACCCCCTTTGATTCAGAAATCTGAAAATCAAATTGCAGGCAAGTGTTTTTTTTGTTACTAGGACACAATCTTGGATGGTGTGATAATTGTTTCTTTTCATAATTTTTCTCTTGAGATTTAAGAGAGAGTTTGTCATAAGCGAAGTGATTGTTTGCTTTTGGGGGGTCGTTTTGCATACTTGCCTTGATTAGTTAAAAAGTTAAAACAGTATTGGTTTTGATTTATTTATTCATGGCGCATGTGAATTTTTTGATCTTCATATGATTCAGATGAGATTGGTGATGGTGTCTCTTCTTTCTATTCTTTTATGATGTAATGTTCAGATTATTGTTTGACGCTTGAAGGAGACGATTCCTATAGCTGCTGGCAGGCCTATTTTGAACTCAAAGAACTTGAAGTAAGTTCTTTAAAAAGCTTTGATAAACAACTATGTTCGTGTTAGAGTAATATTTTTTATATATATATAATATTGAAATCCAAAGTATTGACTCTCGAAATTACATGATTTTCTTAATATTGAGATGATTACAAAAAGTCCTTGAAATTTGTCTTGAATACTAAAAGATGCTTATATTTATTGAAATTACAAATACTTCTTGTACAAACATAAAAAGAGTCTTTTGAATGCTATAACTAACTGCCGGTGCTATTCTGCCGCAGCTGCAATTTTAAAGGTGGTATTTGTAATTTCAATTCGTAAAAGGTGTTTCCTTTAATAATTGGAGTAAATCTTAAGGAACTTTTAATAATTGGAGTAAATCTTAAGGAACTTTTAATAATTATCACTTTATATTTTGTAAAAATTCAATTTTCGTCCCCAATTTCAATCACTTTATGCATTACAATTTGGTACAATAATTCAGAAAGAGGCCCCAAAGGAGGAGATAGAGAGGCTGATAATCGAAGCGGGTGGAGTAAAATCACTGATCGGATGCGTACATGGCGTTTCAGCCATTCACAAAGCAAAAAAGGAATGCAATGATTCAGTGAAACTGATGAAACTCGAAGATAAAGAAGCAAATCCCTGTCCAATCCCGGATGGATTGCCAAAAACACTAGAAGAGCTCGAGGAAGAGGAGAAAGCAAGAATGCCGGATTCACCCTTCACGAGGTTGCTGAGAGCCAGAGGAAGACATCCTGCTTGGTACTCCCCTGCACCCGAGCACGAGACCTATTGACATCCATCGATGATCGATCGTATGTGTATCTGTGAATAATTGTGGATTGAGTTCAATGGTGTTCTTTTTTTTTTTTTTTTTATGTAAGATTGAGGTTTTTTTTTTTTTTTTGATAATTAATATGTAAGATTGAGGTTAATTAGTAGTAGTGTCTGTATGATATGATCTGAGGACATGGTCTATTGTATAGTGAGATCCTCTGATCTAGTCTGTTTTTTGATATATACTATCATGATGAAGAAGTTGTATGATAAAATAAATGCATGTGGGGGTGATTATTGTGATTCTCGGGGTGAACTTTGAAGTATGTCGATGTTTTGTAGCTGCTTTTCTGGAAATTTGTAGTTTTCATGTTTAAAAGGGCTGAGACTAATTATAAGAAATTAAATACCAAAGTTCCTACCATTGTTACACAGGTATACTTTATGCTATATTCGATATATCGTACTGAGTAATTATATATGCAAAACCGATGTCAGTAATAAAATAAAATTAAATATATAGTATTTATTTAATTATTATTAGTATATTATATCAAATGAAATAATTATAAGACCCATTAAATATTTTAACTCAATCAATCAAGTCATAATATCATGAATTTTAATAACTGAAAATGTCCTCTAGAAATTCTCTTTTATGGATAGGGACAAAATACAACTACATCCCTGAGAAATGATATAATTATAAATTAATTATCCTTATTTTAAAATTTATAAATACCTCTAGAGAACTCAATTATAACAGGGAAAAATTCTAGCCCAAATTCAGTTCTGTCGAATTAGTGCTAATCATGTGGTGAGTGTTTTATATTTACCTTATAAATGGTTAATAATTTAGGTAGAGTGACAAATCACCTAGCAAGTGCAATACACTTGTCATATGATTGTTGGGTTCGGCCAAACAAAGTTCAGGTTAGAATTTTCCTTATAATGGACAACACAGTCACCAAGAGGGCCTCATCGAGTTTGATCAAATTCTTTAATTAATTTTGTTATTTTACCAACCTCGCAAACTAATTCTATTTTATACCAACACAATCATCATTGGAGCACAATTTATAATCTAATACCACTATTTTTTTTTAAGAAATTGACTTCATATATAACTTATACATCTTGAACATGTTAAGATTATAGATTGAACCATTTTGTGAAAAGTGATGTCCAATGACCTCGTTAAAAAATAAAAAGTTCCACTATAATTATATATATTAGATATTAAAAAAATATATCTAAATTTTATTGTTATTGGATCCCAAAAGAAATATGAAAATTTTTATATAGTAGGATCTAAATTCCAAACTCATTATTATCTACAATATATACATAATATATATATATATATATATATATATATTAAATACTGGCTCCACTATACAATTTTTTGATTCTTGATAAAAGGTGCATTTTGTTAAATTAATATATACTTTTAATTCTTGATAAAAGGTGCATTTTGTTAAATTAATACATACGTCAAGAGGATATTTATAAATTTTAAAATAAAAAAAATTAATTTATAATTATAGCATTCTTTAGGAGTTGTACACGTAATTTATGTTTCGGATAGTTACAAAACATGATAATGCTTGGTATTACGTGTTTGATACATTTCGGGATCCTGCAAATAGGGTAACATAAAACTTTTATGTATTACCAAAAAAGTACTAAATTCAGTCTAATTAAGGAGAAGCGACTGACCATTTTTTTTTTTTTTTTTTATTTGGAGAAGTGACTAACATTGGGCTAAATTACTAATTAATCATCCACTGGAGGCAAAAGAATAAAAACTTCAATATATAAACCCAAAAAAGGCAAAAAAAAGATTCAAAACAGGAGAGAGGGAAACTGCTCACTGCTCGACTTCGTCTTGAATGTTCACACTCCGAACCAAATAGTAACTTTCTCTTGGCATCTCTACGGCGTCGTTATGGGGACTCTTATCCACTTTGTGCAGCGGTGCCGCCCTAATGAATGCCCTGAGGCAGTGCAAATCCATTACCTCCTCCGTGATGAGCCGCCGCCGGTTTCGAAATCGGAGGCCCGAAGGATTTTACCGAGTAACCGTTGCTTTTTTTTTTATCGTCCGGTGGCCCCATCAGTCAAAAGTAATAAAAAATGTTGAATATAAAAAATCCCCGAGTCCCTGGAAGCGGATAGAAGAGAACCAACTCTCATTCTGCACAAACTAAAAGGCGGCTTACGTCACGAGCACACCCTCTCTCTCTCTCTCTCTCTCTCTTCTCTCTCTGCCAGTAGATAGATTCACGGGTATAAACTATAAAGTATACGTAAACCCATAACTGTATCGCTCTATTCAAAGTTATATATTCGATAAAGTGACGCACTACCATTATGGAAAACCGCAGAAATTGTGGTCGAATAATTGGTGTGTGAGTTGTGTGTGAGGTAAGTGAGTTCTTCACGGGGGCATGCACCCAACCATCTCTATCTTCCTTCACCTGAACTCACCGCTTCGTGATTCATTTCTCGCCACGTGAGCCCCTCTTTTTTTTCCTCTTCCGAAAATTATTGAGTTCTTTTTAGCTTTCTGGGCTGGGAAAACTTATAATGGGAGCTTAAGTCAGTGTGGTGATCAAGAGTTGCTTGGAAAGTAAAGGGGTTTTTCTGGGGTTGGGGAAAATTGTAGATGGATCGACCTCCGATGACGGCCCCGGGTATGGATATGCCTATTATGCATGATAGCGATAGGTATGAGCTGGTTAGGGATATCGGGTCGGGCAATTTCGGGGTGGCCCGACTCATGAGGGATCGGCAGACCAATGAACTTGTTGCTGTTAAGTACATCGAGAGGGGTGAGAAGGTAATTTGCTTGCTCTCATTCTTTGCTGCATTTGATTTCTGATGATCAGGGGATTACTTCGAGTTCTCTGCAGGGTAGTGTGTGTGTCATTTAAATTTCCTGTTTGAAATGTTTGTGGAATTAGGTAGTGAGGATTGTGGTGTTAGGAACCGTGACTTGGATGAGTTCTTGTGGTGTTGTAGACTTGTTCCCTCTATTGAAAATAACAATGGAAGTTATGGGAGTTGGAGATTTGAAACGAGTTTTGCTAGTGATTAATTAATTGGGATTGTTGATGTACACTGCTGCAAAGTGTAACAATAGCTTGTGCTGTGTTTTTCCTCTCCGCACGATTTTTGTATTAATTCTCATCATTGATGTGTGTGCTTATCCCTAGATCTCATTAGCCATGGTTCTGTTATGTACGTACTGGGCGCACAAAATATCATGCAATTAAAGACTTCTGGTTCTAGCATCATTCAGAAGATGCTATTTCTATAATTGGGCTTTCGATTTTTAGCCAACTGCATCAGCACCTGATATCAACTCCGTAAATCTTTCTTATTCTTGCGTACATGTGACAGATTGATGAAAATGTCCAGCGAGAAATTATTAACCACAGGTCCCTCAGGCATCCCAATATCGTCAGATTTAAAGAGGTGAATCGACTTCCAAAATCAATTTATGTTTCTCAATATTTTGAAGCTTATCAGTGTTACTTGAAATTTTTTTTTTTTTGAATTTTTTGTAGGTGATACTTACACCTACCCATTTGGCTATTGTGATGGAATACGCATCTGGAGGAGAGCTTTTTGAACGGATATGCAATGCTGGGCGATTCAGTGAGGATGAGGTTGTCTCCCAGTGCATTGACATTAGTTTTGATAAAGGTGTTAGTTCTGTATTAATAGTATTATCTCTTTTGCTGCAGGCAAGGTTTTTCTTCCAGCAACTCATATCAGGGGTCAGCTACTGTCATGCTATGGTACTAGATCGAGCTCACTCTTGTCCTTATTGTGCTCACTAAACCATTAGAGCATATAAATAGTTTAGGTTTGTCTTACATTTGTATAATTTGATGAAGCAAATATGCCACCGAGATTTGAAATTGGAGAATACATTGCTGGATGGAAGCCCTGCTCCTAGGCTGAAAATTTGTGATTTTGGGTATTCCAAGGTATAGTCTTGGAAATGTTTCAACTTTTGAGTTATTGTCCTTTTTCTGCTGCTGAGTTCTGTTTGCTCAGCGCCAACTTCAATGGATTTGATAGTGTTTACCTCATGGTTTTAATAACATCTTAATATAAAAGTCAAAATCATACTATCTAAGAAATCATCAAGGATGTCATTTCATCTGTATAACAACTTCACTTTGACTAATTTCAGTCTTCAGTGCTTCATTCACAACCAAAATCAACAGTTGGCACCCCGGCATATATTGCCCCTGAAGTACTGCTTAAAAAGGAATATGATGGAAAGGTGAGTGGTTTGCATTGATTTGTTGGCTTTTGTTTAAGTTGGTTGACTGTTTTCTGTGCATTTTGAAGGGAAAAATGGAGCTTGAAAGTTTTTCCTTTTGATTCTTTTGTACCCTCAAAAAAATTGTTGACATGCCTCGGGTCATGGGATGTCAGATCAAGTGTCACTATTGAAGAGAAAGGGGTAGCATGTTATAAAAGCCTTTATCTTTTGCCTGGATATTTTCAACTATGGTGTTGACATAGTGAAATACAGAAAGAAGTAGGGAGTGAGTAGATATATAAGGTCTGAAGATAGGAATTGAGAGAATAAAATAGATGAGACTTAGACTTCCATAGAGGAAACAAAGAAACTGTATTGCCAGGGCACCAGACAGAAAGAGGGAGGTTAGGGTTAATATCCCACAAACAAAACCACAACTTACATACTTCTTAAAATATAAGACATCTTGTTTCATGGTTTGTGGCTGCCATCAATATTTGAAGTTGGTTGCAAATGGTATTTTCCCTTCTTGCATATTATCACCAAAGAGACTATGCAATTAATCACTATTGTTAAGCCACCGTTTTGCAGCAGCAAAAGCAACCTTTGGGTCCATTTTACCTTCTTCCAATGCAAATGGTTGAATGCATGTCTTCTATTTTTTCTGTCTTCCTTTTGAATTAATGATAAATTCTTTTGCTGTATGTATTAGACGACTGATTTTATGTTTTATGTGCCACTACTCTATATACAGATAGCGGACGTGTGGTCTTGTGGAGTTACATTATATGTCATGTTGGTTGGTGCATACCCTTTTGAGGACCCAGAGGAGCCCAAAAACTTCAGAAAAACAATACAGGTACTATTAATGACATATTCTAATTTCTTTTATTCTTTTTTGCTGTTTTTACTCATTCAAGTTTTTTCATGTCTGCAGCGAATCTTGAATGTCCAGTACTCGATCCCAGACTACGTGCATATATCTCCAGAATGCCGTCATTTGATTTCAAGGATATTTGTGGCCGACCCTGCAAAGGTCTCTTAAATAAGCTTTATTAAATTTTTCATTGTGTCATTATTGGATCTTATAAATTCTTGGATTAACTTACGCGTATTATGTTTGGCAGAGAATCACAATCCCTGAAATAAGGAACCACGAATGGTTTCTAAAGAACCTTCCTACAGAACTCATGGACGACAGCATGGCTAACAATCAATTTGAGCAGCCAGAGGAACCTATGCAGAGTGATGAGGAAATCATGCAGATAATAACCGAGGCTACTATCCCGCCTGCTGGAGCAAACAACCTAAACCAGTATCTCACTGGTAGCCTCGACATTGATGATGACATGGATGAAGATCTTGATAGCGATCCTGACCTTGACATTGATAGCAGTGGAGAAATCATTTATGCAATGTGATTTTATCCATCACCTACACACTTAAAACTGAATGCCTCTGTTTGAAGATGCTTCACTCTTTTAAGTCTTGCAAAAAAGATGTTGAGGGTTTTCATTTGTGTAATAGCATTCTGTTATTTGATCTTCAAATGAATTGCTTGTTTTCCTACTTGGTTACCTTTTTCTATCTCCCAGTCTTTCAATTGATGCAATTTAGTAATTTACTTATTTAATTCAATCTACTGTCAAAGGGAAAATTTTTGCCCAAACTCGGTTTGGCCGCACCCAACTAATCATGTAGCAAGTATTAATATATTTGTCATGTGATTAGTCACTCTCTCTAAAATATATATCAATCACATGGAAAATGTAAAATATTCATTATATAATTAGTTTCGGTATGGTCGAACTTGGTGCGGATAAGAATTTTTCCAGTCAAAGTATCTCAACCAATACTGCTTTTGGATCGTGTAAAAGTTAGGCACATGTTATGAGTCCAATTTAGTGAGACACGTGACTGGAATATGCAACACAATTTGGAATTTTGGATACGTGTCATGGTTCAGATTTTGTGAAATACATAAATATAATAAGAAACCGAAACAGAATATTGGAGCTTTTAAGTTCTAAATTTTTTTTATACAAATTAATCACTCAAAAGCAAGTTCAGCCCCACACACTCTAAATGAGAGAGAGAATTTCCAGGATTGCTGTCACAATTAGCGATGTTAAACTATTTCTTGTAATTACTACAAGTTGTAATTCTGTTGTTGACAAATAATAGTAACATATGCTACTCATGCAATATACTTCATAGTCTCCACTCTCCTATTTTTAGCACGCATCAGATGGTTGACACCAAAATGCAAGCAAAGCCCTCTAAATTTGGTGAACATAATTCAAAATGGCCTCCAAATCCTGTGGTGCAGAAAAATGTACGGTGATCCATTCACATACCTCCACAAAATAGCCTTCCACCATCCTCCTTGAGTCCCATATAAAGCCTTGATCCTCTTCTGACATAAACACCAAAGCAGCCTCGGGCATCTGTCTTAGGGGGTGTCTAAACATGGCAAGCCCTCGCCGAATAATTGCTTTTGGCTGCTTTCTTTTGTTTCTCGCACAAACTGGCCTGTCTCATGCAACTATCGACCATGGAGTAACCGACCACGACCCCACATACGGCAACTTCAGGCTCAAGAGGGCTTATCTAGCCTTCCAGGCCTGGAAAAAGGCCATCTACTCCGACCCCTCAAACTTCACCGCCAATTGGGTGGGACCCGATGTCTGCAAATACAATGGCGTCGTCTGTGTCCCAGCCCTCGACAATCCCAAACTAACTGTCGTGGCCGGAGTCGACCTCAACCATGCCGACATTGCTGGGCACCTGCCTGATGAGATCGGGAACCTGACTGACATCAGTCTCCTCCACTTGAACTCCAACCGGTTCTGTGGGATCGTGCCCGAGTCCGTCAGGAGGCTATCCCTTCTATTCGAGCTGGATTTGAGCAACAATCGTTTCGTGGGGTCCTTCCCGAAGGTCGTCCTGGAACTTCCGCAGCTCAACTATCTCGATCTCAGGTTCAACGATTTTGAAGGGGCGTTGCCTCCGGAGTTGTTCAATAAGAAGCTTGATGCTATTTTCTTGAATAGCAACAGGTTCCACTCTACTATTCCGGAGACTTTTGGCAACTCGCCAGCTTCTGTGGTGGTCATCTCCAACAACAAGTTGATAGGTTGCATCCCTAGTAGCATCGGCCATATGGGTGGCAAATTGGACGAGTTGATCTTGTCAGATAATAACCTCTCTGTCTGCTTGCCCGAAGAGATTACTCTCCTCAACACCACCAAAGTCTTCGATATAAGCAGGAATAAGTTCACCGGGGACTTGCCTAGGGACATGGAATACATGCAGGGTGTTGAAGCCATCAACATTGCCAACAATAAGTTTAGAGGCAGTGTTCCCAACAGCATCTGCACATTGCCAAATTTGAAGAACTTCACATACGCTTACAACTACTTTGAGGCTAAGAATCGTGAGTGCCATCACGATGCCATGGGAGGTGTTGCTGTGGATGACAAGGAAAATTGCTTTGCACACGAGCAAAACCAGAGATCAGAAGAGGTGTGCCAGGCTGAGTTGAGCAAAACGGTGGATTGCAGCAAGCAAGGCTGCCGGCAGAGCACAACTGGTGGGTCGCCCAAGCCGAACCTGCCACAAGGAGGCGAGCCGTTGAAACCGACCCCGACGCCGGCCACACCACAGGCCCAGCCGCCAAAGCCGGCGAAGCACCAACCGGCACCGCCTCACACACCTGCACCAATTCCAACCCCACCAAAAAGTCCTCAGCCAAAGCCGGCTCCGGCTCCTCAGCAGGTGATTCCAGCACCTAAGGCTACATCGCCTCCTCCGCCAGCACCGGTGAAGCCTCTACCACCACCTGTCCACTCTCCGCCGCCACCAGCACCTCAGCAGGCGATTCCACCACCAAAGGCTGAACCGTCTCCTCCGCCAGCACCGGTGCACTCTCCACCACCACCCGTCCACTCTCCGCCGCCACCAGCACCTGAGCAGGTGATTCCACCACCAAAGGCTGAACCGTCTCCTCCTCCAGCACCGGTGCACTCTCCACCACCACCTGTCCACTCTCCGCCGCCACCAGCAGCTGAGCAGGTGATTCCACCACCAAAGGCTGAACCGTCTCCTCCGCCAGCGCCGGTGCACTCTCCACCACCGCCTGTTCACTCTCCGCCACCACCAAAACCAAAGAAATCCCCCCCGCCACCAGCACCGGTGCACTCTCCACCACCACCCGTCCACTCTCCGCCGCCACCAGCACCTGAGCAGGTGATTCAGCCACCAAAGGCTGAACCTTCTCCTCCGCCAGCACCGGTGCACTCTCCACCACCACCGGTTCACTCTCCGCCACCGCCAAAACCAAAGAAATCACCCCCGCCACCAGCACCGGTGCACTCACCACCACCACCTGTCCACTCTCCACCACCTCCACCACCGGTGCACTCACCACCACCACCACCAGCAGCAGTGGCATTACCCCCACCACCACCACCGGTCTACTCCCCGCCGCCTCCAGTCTTCTCACCACCACCACCAGTGGCATTACCCCCACCACCACCACCGGTCTACTCCCCGCCGCCTCCAGTCTTCTCACCACCACCACCAGTCTTCTCCCCGCCGCCTCCAGTCTTCTCACCACCACCACCACCACCAGCCTTCTCCCCACCACCACCGGTGTTCTCCCCACCACCTCCAGTCTTCTCTCCACCACCACCCGCAGTACCTGAGGTACCGCCACCAGCACCACCTAAGGCACCAACAACTCCTGCTTTTGCACCATTCAATATACCGGGCAACTTGGGCGCCAGTTACAAATCTCCACCCCCGCCGGCTATCCAGGGCTACTAAAGACCTTTGAATTTTCACCGTTTTAATACTCTCTTGGAATACCCCAAAAATATTTATTACGTGTTTGAAGCCCAAGGCAATAAGCTATTTAATACCTTATATATGTGGATTCCATATAGAATGAATTTATTATGATTATTTAATTCAGAATTAGTAATGTTATAAAAATTATAAATTAAAAAATTATTGTTTGATTTATTTTTATGAATTACTTAAATAAATATTGAATTACTAAAATAACTTTAATTGGAAGACTTAAATGACTTTTCTCAAAAGAGCAATATCAATAATTTCACATCAAATTTCAGGGACAATCAAGTCGATATACACAACATGTTTGTAATGCAAGATCGTAATTTCACTTAAGCACCTCCTGTGAGAATTACATAATACCCATTTTTTAGAATTTGAAATTCGACTTGGACTATAAATTATCTTGGCTCATAAGCGATCTCAAGCTCAATCAAACATAAATTAGAAATATTATCAAGAGACATAATACTTTTTAATACTGGAATCAAACACCTATGTATTAGCACAAACTAACTTTATGAGTTTCCTCTTGCCCATTTCTAAGTTTAAATTAGGTTTTATCCATTCTTAAATAACAATTTGGTTCCACACACAAAAAGGACTTTGACATGTCTACTAAATATATACTAGCTATTGAGTACACTCATCGCATAAGCAATATATTTATATGCTTAAATTTTGATAATTTCAATTATAAATATTTTTAAATTTTGTATGAATATATACTTTTAAGTATTTATTTTTTACAAATAAACTTTTAAATATTTATTAAATTTATAATAAGTAATGAAAAGTAAAATAATTAAAATGGAAAGGATAAAATTATATGATTGAACAAATAATTAAGAAAATTATTATCGATACTCCAAAATTATTAATAGCACTCCAATCTCATTTTTATATTGAAAAATTGTCCCAAATGCCATTCATTTTAAAATATAATTAAATACACCTATTCCCTTAATTATAGGCATCTATAAATTAATAAATGTAATACTGAAACCTGCTCCCTCCCTCCAATAATATATTTCGACAAAAGTGTCTAAAATCTATACATATGTATATTTTTATATATAGATGACAAAGTATTTATTTCAAATTATAATTTAAATTTAATTTTAAACATGTTTTAACTACTTAAAAACTAAGATATTTAATCTTTATATATATAGTGTAAACTTTAGACTCTTTTAAATAGATGAATAATTATATTTTCATCAATTACTTCAATTTGCGTATTTCTTTTCTAAAAAGAAAATTTGAGTGTATATTCTCATTTTTTAAAACAATTCACATTTAATCTAATATAAAAACATATTTAAATATTGGTTAAAAAATATTTACCCATTTTTGTTCAAAATAGTCCAACTTCACGTAGAATATACACTTAAATAAATTTATTAAGTTAAAAGAATTAGAATAGTTTTTCCATGTTTCATATTTTGGTAGGTATTGCTACAATAACTTATTAACTTGTTTTTATTTCTTTTTGGTCAACCACGTGGCGGAGTTTGAGACGCTCTGATTGATATGCTGTCAGCCCACCTGTCAAAGAAGGAGGAACGCAAGTGAGACTAGCCAGTTTTGTCCCGGCGTAGGCTCTCCAATATAGTTCAAGTTAGCTTTAGAGTATTTATGAGAAGAAGATGAATAGTAAAATTACTATTTTTACATATATTGCGTAAAAAATGATTGATACCTCATGTGGGAGAGCTTTTTTGGTATTTATACGAGAGATGGTCCTTGACATAACGTGGTTGATGGTGATTGGTCAGCAAATCTGACACATTGAATATAAGCGGGCATTTAAAATTTTTATCACTTATTGGACTCCAAAATGGCGCTTGACCTTACCTCTCATTAATGGGGTCTTAACCTTGCATTTAATGCATCTTTTGAGCATTTAAAATCAATAATTGTATTTATGAGGAAGCATTTAATGGTTCTAAGATTGATGAGATAGACCTATGTGCAGCATGTGCAGATTTGGTGGCGGTAGGTACATGGCCTGTCAGCCTCGCCAGCTAAAATTTCCCCATTGGCAGTCACATTTGTCAAAGGCCATGTTGAGGGCTCGTGCCCTCGATACAACAGTGTTCGAGGGCACTTTGCACTTTAAATCCACTTGTTCCCCCGCTCCATCTGCCCTGCATAAGAGGTTTCGAGGGCTCGAAGAGACACCTCTTGGCTTTTGAGCCACAGACTTAATTGGGGGGTAAATCTGAGGGTATTCTCCCTCTCGTGACTTGCAATCCGAGACTCCCCCCTGTTTCACACGGACGCATTTTCGAGGACAGTAAGTTTCTTCGAGGGCATCGGGTCCCATATTTGTGAGTTTTTGACCGTCTGGCAAATGTTGACGTAACTGACTGAGGTGGTGTGTGGTACATCATTACTTAAGATATCAATTATTTTTTAAAATTAAAATTATTTTTATGACTAGTAAATGATTTGAAGTTGAATTTAGAATCTTAAATGCAAAAAAAAAAAAAATAATTTAAGATTATATAAATAGGAGTAGTGTGAGAGCAATTTGATTGACTTTTGAATTAAATGGCGTATAAATTGTATTTGATACTTTAGAGGAGTAAACAAGACATAATATATAGTTTAGGAAGCGAACTGTATCAAATCATATTTTAAAATAAATGGATATTTTAGTCAATTTTTTAATTAAAAAAATATAAGAATAAAGTGTTATTAAAAATTTTAGAGTACTAATAATAATTCTGAATACTTAAATAAGAAGGTTTAAAATATTAAATAGTACGATGCGAGAGAAGAAAGAAAAGAGAACATGGAAGGGAAGAGAAAATTTGAAAAACAAGGTAGAAGACAAAATGAGATGACAAGCCAAAATTGCTTAAAGCATGTGGGTAAATATTTCACAAATATATATGAGACTTAACAACAGTTTCACAAATTTATTAAATATTAGGATAATTTGTATTTTGCACCTTAAAAATATGTGAATAGAACATGTTGCACCCTCAAATAAAATAAATAGATCAATACACTCTAAAATTGATACAAGTTAATTTAACAAATCGCACTATCACTTTTTTTTTTTTTTATACCAATGCTATTCAAATGAATGATAAAACTTTCTGAAAAAGGGAAGAAGGTGACCTCTTTCTTATTTTGAGGGTGAAAATGTTTTATGAATTTATTTTTTATGCATAAAGTGCAAATTAATCTATATTTAATTTTTTAAAAGATTTATTCTGATTTCCACTTATTGAACAATTCTTGCTTCAGAATGTATACAATGTTGGCACCGGGCATGGGAAATGGGGTGAATAGATAAACGTCCAAGTTTAAGTAATATAGGAATAATTATACAAATACTGATTTAGCTTGATGGTCAAATAAAAATCTTGAAATTCTGTTGTATTATATTTTTTTTTCGTCTTTTGCTATTGCTCATGGATGTAGTTTAAAAGTAAAAAACTCCAAAGGAATAAATTTCAATTTAATAGGATATGTCCATATATTTTGAATAAATTGCATATATACATAATTGTTTGAAACATGTAGGCCTCCCTTCTATCAAATTATAGCTCATTTCTTTGAAAGTTCTCTCTTTTTTTTTTTTTTGGTAAATTCTGCCTACACTTCTTGAGGTATGTGTAATTCTAAATTAATTCCTCTTATTTTCAAATTTACAAATACCTCCATGAGGTATGCATTAACTTAATAAAATTCATCATTTATCAAGACGGAACATAATTGTAAGTCATATTTCTGTTGTTTTAGGTGAGATTTTGAGATGAGATTCGTAGCTTATTTACAAATTCAAAATATAAAAATTATATTTTAAGTCAATTTCAATAAAAAAGAAGTGGCGACACCAAATTATAGATAGTGATTGTCGATGGTGATTATGGTAATACAATGTGAAATTATTTCACAAAGATTGGTGGAATAATAAAATTGATTGAGGGATAATTTTGTCAGGCTAGATGAGATGTATCTCTTGATGGTTGGGTTGACTACTATAATTGTAGAAAAGTTATTTTTTTTTGTATATCCCCATTAATATTTATAAGAAAGTCCTAAACATCGAAGGGCTATTTATAATTTTTAAAATAAGATGAACTAATTTGTAATTATACCATACCTCAAGTGATGTAGGCGTAATTTGCCCTTTTGTTCATTTTAAGATTAGGTCCTCATGTAATGCTAATACACACACACACACACACACACATGTATATATAGTACTTAAATGTACATTTAATTATACAAAAGCTTAAATTAATATTTAAAAATTATTGTTCGAGTTAGACCTAAATTTGAATAATTATATATGTTCTTCCTATTCATCTACCAACATTGCACTATCCAAAAACCTCAAAAAACTAAATAAGTATTTATAAAAAGTCACTGAGATAAAATCTTTTTTAGGTTCAAACATATGTTATTTGTGTTAGAGTAGTGCCCGGCAAGTCAATGAGTTGGCAATATTTTTAAATACTTTTCGTAATAAATAGTCTTCTAAATTAATAATATAAATGAAAGCATATACTTCTTGGCATGTTTCATCATAATGTGTAAGTTATACTCAAGTATAATCTATATACATATGGTTGAAACTCCTATATCATCTAAAGATATAGGACTTGGCCTCACATAGAGATGAAAGTCTTGAAACAAGTTTCTAAAGTTTGACCTAAATCACTCCAAGTCGAAGAGTCTAACAAATACCAAGGGCATTAACATGACTCGGATTAATACTTATACTTATGGCATATCTCAAATGGGAGGATGTCTTGTTTTATAGGCATCGAGACATTCACATGCATAAGTATGTGCTCATTAGAAAATAAATTCACTGAGAATCCTACCAAAAAATATCTAATTGGGAGCACTAGTTGCACATCGAATTAGGATTGTTTCTCAACTTATGGTGTGCATTAATTAGTCATTAGACTTGAGGCTCCATAGTAATCTTATACATATGCATTTATACTTTGATATAGGTATCGAATCCATGACGGGTTGTAAGATGCTTATGTTGGATATAGATCTCCTATGTATAAAGGATTGTAAGAGTCGATAAAAAATTTATTTACTAATCTTGTAGAGTAAGTGAATCTACTATGTGTTCTATTTTAATTAGTCTACGAAAATTCATAGCCACGGTAGAGACAATGATTAGGATTAATTGAATTTTCTAGATCAATTGTCGAAAAGATTAATTACAAATAAGAATCATAGAATTGAGGTTAAAAGGATTTTTGATAAATCTCATATCTTAAACCTCAATCGGGGAGATTAGATAATGGATGAAATGTATTTGCACGGTAGTTGTAAGTGGACAGGTTCACACATTACACTTCACTTATTAACTAGACGTCGTGGGTTTATTATTGGATATCGACCACAATAGATGTGTACTATTAGATTAGAAAGAGTTCTAATTCAAAAGTAATTAATTAAATGAATTTAATTAATCAATTGATGAATTTGTCATCTAAAATATCATAGCAAGTTGCGAACCCATTTCTAATCTATTAACGAACCTAAAGGATCATACACAAATACATGGATAAATTTCAAAACGTGTATGAAATGGCTAATAGATATCAAATCAATGTGTTGATTTAATTTATTGAGATAAAAAATATATTCGATTGATTATGTTAATTAATTAATTGATGAATTTAATTGAATCAATGTGTTGATTTAATTAAATTAAATTAAAGAATTAATTTAATTGGTTTTTGAGGGTCCAATCCATTGATTAACTGGATATCATTTATTCAATAGTATATATTAAGTTAATCGATGGACTTAATTAAATTAAATAATTTAACTTAATAAAGTTAAGATTTTATTTAATTGGACCTTAAGATCCAAATCCATTAATTGATTTGGTGGATAAAATCAATTTATTAAAATTGATGGAGAAATAAATTAATTTATAATTACTTGATTAAATCAATTAAATAGAGATTTAATAAATTAAAATTACTATAAGAATATGATTCTTATCCTAATTCAAGTAGAAATCAAGTGGGGATCTATTTTTAAAGAGTTTGAAATAGATTATAAGATTACAATTTATACACATACATATATATATATATATACATACATACATACATACATATATATATAAAGAGATACATGGACATACATGTAAGAGGAAAAAAAAAGGAAGATGGAAAAGTAATGATAGACATTAGAAAAGGAGTTTTCTTATTCTTGTTTCTTTAGCCATTAATAATATATATTAAAACCATTTTTTTTTTACTTGTGCCCGACCACCGTTGTAATCAAATCAAGTTATTTTTCGGTCCTGTTCAAGGCTGGAATTCTCACCCCCATTTGATTTATGAATATGTTTGTAGTTCTTGATTAATTGATAACCATAAGATTAAGATATAATTAAATATTAATTCACCATTCTCAATGTTCTAAAAGAGTTTAGGAAATATTCTAAAAGTTAGAATAAATATAATTTTATATACACATATATGGTTTTCGATCCAATTTCAACATAGAATCGAGAACTAGAGGAGAGTCGTTCAATTTTTGGAGGGAGGACGCTTGGATTCCTATTTGCGTGGATATATTCGGATTGATGAGGATCAAGTTCATGGATTCGGTTCAGATGATTTAGATCAATTCAGGAATTGAAGAGTGACTCGTGTTTGAATACGATAATTCCCTACATAAACCAGAAGGCTCATAGGTATAATTTCGTTTGAACTTTAGATAAACGTATTTGTTATTTGTATTAAATGCGCGTCGCAATAGCAACTGGATGTGTTTTTACATAATAGTTATGTGTTAAATATTTTACATTTTTGCCACGTTAGCATCTCGAGGCCTATGCGAAATTAACAATTTGCACTTTGCATCATAGAATAAAAGACGCAAATTTTCTTTCTTGGGACAATTTTGCCCTTCGTTTGAATATTGCTCTTGTTTAAAAATAGTTGAGGGTGTAATATGTTAAATTTATGCTGATTACAAAGTGTATTGTGCTATTTTTTAAGAGTATGAAGTGCTCGATTTACATGTTTTTTGGGTGTAAAGTACAATTACCCAAAATACTATAAATAAACTGCAATTTCTGAACCAAAACGAATAACCTCATTTTCAGGTATCTTGGTTAAGGTTTTTTTTTATTGAATAATATATTGCATGCATTTATATTGAATTTTAAAAAGAAATTAGATTTATTTATGGCCAATCATATGAAGTTTGACATGCTATATTACCTTTATTTATTTATTTATTTTTTTCAACTCATATTTCACTAAGAAGCTAATTATGGACATCTTGTTAATTCATTTCAATAACTTAACAAACACCATAATTATATTAAAAAAAAAGTAAAAAACTTAACACACAACATATGATGTAATAATTGCAAATGGTAAACATGTATCTAAACAAACATTGTAATGTGAATTTGAGAAAAATGAAATCGTAACAGTCCATTTTGGACAATTTTATCATTATCTCATGCAAAAGCAATTAGTTCATATAAACTAAAATATATTATCCATCTTAATCCATTTAGGCTGCGTTTAGTTGGTGAGATTGTGCAGTGGTGGTTAAGTTAGAGATTGTAAATTAGTAGAGATTACAATATGTTGATCAACCTGTTTAGTAGGATTTTTTTGAGGCTCTGATTATTGTTGAGATTATTGAACACCCGTTCGGTTGACAATATGTGGAGGAATTGTGTACAGATTATGATTTAAATTGACCAAAATGCCCTTTGTTTAGATTGTCGAAAAAAAGGTTTGTTTGTCCATAAAAGCGTGTAACAAATCTGCCTAAATGAAAAAAAGTGTTGTCTGCATAGAAACACAACAGATCACAGTGTAGTCTTACAATGGTGTTGGGTCTCTAAATTCAAAGGTTCGTGAATTAGGTATCAATCACCCATTTGGTGAGGGATCTATACACTGTTGTTGAACCAATTCCAAGGATTACAAGTAAGTGCGTTCCCAGGTATTTTTTTTCCAGTTGTTGATATTGCAATATTAAAAAAAGATTTCATCGTTATCTTGGCGTGTACCAAGGATTTTAATGGTCATTAAAATTTGTCCAAATGTATGACGAAGCACACTTTTCTTTTAGAGGTGCTGTCACTTAAACAAAAAAAGTGTAACCACACCAAACTGCTCCTTAACCCGAAAAGCAACAGCACAAAGCAACCCAAAATTTGCACTAAGTTTCAAAGACAAAACACATATTCATTCAAGTTCCTGCCATGGGTTATGACTGCTAGTTGACAAACAGATACAAAATAGCTCAAACAACATTTGCACGAGCATCAGCATTTGCCAAGTTTGTGGCTGCATATACAAAAATACAATACTACAACAAAAGATACCATCAAATGCACTAGTCATTATAAGAGTTATTGCCCTTTTGTACTTAATTTTTTTTAAAACCACCAGACAATACTATTTGCACATATCGGATACGTGCAGTTTCAGGCATACGTGAGAAAGCTAGGAGTTCGCCTTCGTTGTTAACGAAATAGTGGCACATGTATAATTGCTGGTCCAGTGATATGTGCGGTATTGCAGCCACTGCATCGTACACATCCGCTTTAATTTCGTTTTCTCTAGCTAATTTTTCTCCAGCCTTCTCCGCACTTTTGGACATCTGCCCCGCAACTTCTGACAGTATAATGCCCGCCCGGTCCATCCACTTGTCAACTAGCCCATCAAAATCTAGGGTGTTACCTTTTCGTTTTCGCTTCCGACTAGGGGTGCTAACACTGCCAGACTTACCTTCAGTCTTTGCAGGCGGAGTCACAGATGTCTCGACAACGTTATCGTAACTAGCATGTGGCACTCCATTTAGTGCAATATTCGACTGATAACCATCGGTATCATTATTGTGTTGCTGCTCCTTCTCTCCAACAGATTCTCTATTTAACAGATTGTTTGCAGCATCAGTTACATCGATTTGCTCTTCCCCAGTCGCACGCGTGTTCCCAAAAATTTTTAGCCAACGTTCATAGTAAGGTTGTGCTTTGCCACGTATCAGTTTAGCGTCAGGATTAACCTGACATAAAAAGAAACTGACTTAGTGTAATGATAGAGTTCTGTGTTGAGATGTTGAAATGATGAAAAAAATTGATTGAACTAATGGGTTTTGAGTTTTGGGAAATTAGAACCACATACATATTAATCATTGTAACACACACACCACCAAATGGTTCAATAATAATTAAAACTCAATGCAATGTTTAGTTATGCATAGCTTGTTATAACATACCGCTGCATATGTATCCCAAGTCTTGTCTTCAGCTACGATCATATAACACTGAGGATCCCAGTACGCACCTGCACCGCCGGACGACTTCAGGATCCCTTGGCATGCACCTAGTTGTTTCTTCCACACCTGGAGTTTTGATTTGATATGTTTCTCATTTAGTCCACAACCGGACAGTTTCTGTTGCAAAATTATTTGTAAACGTCCCATATAACCTCCTTTGAAGCACCCCTCGTTCCACCACCCTTGTCCTTGAATATCTTCTAGGGCGTCTAATAGCATTTCTTCTTCTCTATTCGACCAGAAACGCCGAGACGTGGCCAAACCTTTCATTTTGCTTTTTGTTTGCCATCAAGGAAGGAGCGTTGGTCTCCATAACTGCGCAGTAACACAATGAAGAGCATGCAGTCAACTTGTTATGCATTGAATGAAATACTACAAAATCATAGTACTTTGAAAGATTATTTGTATAGTTATTCATCAATAAACATTCATAAATAGCTAGGTACTATTAGGAATCGTTCACCGTGCTGATTGAAATAGATAACACGTTTTCATTGATTACAAACACACATATTGCAAAAGTAGTCAATGCAAAAGGAAGACCACCACCACGCACACGTACATAATACAACAAACGTGAATCTTAATGGAGCTAAGTTAACTAAACAACATTAGCATCTTTGCCACACCAGGCGAAGCAGTCTATGTGTTTAATGGACCATTTGGAGAAAGCCAATATGCCACGTTAAGGCCTAACTACCTATAAACGTAATTTTGCCAGCCCTATTCTTTCCTACAAGTGTACACCAAAAATAAATACTAATTCGTTATCCAGTCATGGTACATATTTTGAGCCATTGTATCACGAAAATGGCCCCAAGCCGGAGTGCTTTCAATTGTGGTTATGTTCTCGCCTTCACTGTTATCGGGCTCGGCTTCTTCATCTGACATATCCTCCTCCGCAGGATCCACATCGATCTCAATTCTAATAAAGTTGTGCAACAGGGCACAAGACAGAATAATGAGATTTTGGATCTTGATGGAATAGAAAGTCGGACTGCGGAGCACAGCCCAACATTTCTTAAGTAAACCGAAAGACCGTTCGATGACATTTCTGGCGCGGCTATGTCTTAGATTAAAGATTGTCTTGCGGATTTTGAGGTGGGTTAGCGCTGCCACGCCACTCCGTTAGATGGTACCGGGTGCCACGATAGGGTGTTAGGAATCCTTCAGCATTTGTGTAACCACAATCACATAGGTAGTAGTTTCCTGCAAATAAATGTGAGATCATGTTCTTACTAGTCATAAAAAATGAATAAAAAAAAGTAAACGGACACCCAAAACCAGAAACAAATAAAAAGAAACATTCAACAAAGTCAAATACATAAATTAAATGGAAATATATGCGAAACAAAAAGTATAGATAGGCAACTGCATTTGGCCACTGCTGCTCTACCTTACTAGAAAACAATGCTTTGTGGAGACTGGCTGATATTTGATGTTCGAACAATTTATTTTACAAAATTATGCTCGGTTGGTTTTTATTTTGTAAACACTTACAGTTATGGGCTCACATGAAATGCACTACAAAACCAGAAACACTAAGCAATTACCTGCAGAGACTGTCAAACCATTTGTTTTCGTGATAGCTGCTCTAAGGACACGAGAATCGGCTGCCAAACCTTCCCACCCCGTGAGTACATATATAAAATTTAAGTCCTTGTTGCATACCCCTAGCACATTGACGGATAGGTCACCCTTACGATTGTGGTATCTCAGTTGGTCCCGTAGCGGGACATGTACATTTACGAAGGTGCCGTCCAAAGCTCCCAAGCATCCCTATAGGGGAAACAACTTTAAATTAGTAGCGTTTGCACAAGGTAAAGAAGGAAAAATATGGACAACAAATGCAATATTAGCATAAATGTAATTTTAATTAAATGGGTCTTTAACAGAATATTATGAACATCGCTGAAAATGAAAAATAATGACTCCTTATTCGACACAAATTTTTCCAGAATAGTATGGCTAACCTGGAATGGCCTCCATGTCTCGTTTGTTTCAGTTTCAACTATTGCCTCAGGTTTCACAAGTAGAAGGTTGCTTATGCGCATTACGGCATTTAATGTTTGCTTGAAATATAGGCTTATAGTGTGCCCTGACCTTTTGAAGTCCGTCTGCACAACTCTGTTCTTCTTATGACGGGCCAATATCGATAGGAGCATTGCAACTTTCTCAGCAACGCCAACGTACTTGTCTGATTTCATACCACCGAGGTGTTTCAGCAGGTAGCATAGTCTAGCAAAGGCGTTACGATTCATCCTTAAGTTGTTCACACAAGTGACATCATTAAGCTTCGTCAACAAACTCAAATGCTCATCTACAACCCTCATCTTTGAAATGAGATTGTATCTTCTTGGACGACGTAGCCGTTGCTCGGTGTTCTCATTCGTAATTTCCGTGTAACGTTTCAAAATTAAAAAAAAAAGCAACGTGTTCTGCAATAGATATATATACGCCCAGAACAAGAAGCCTAAATGGGCTATTTTATCCATTGTTTCTCGCCAACCATGCAAACGATCTTAAGCTGCAATTATGAGGTTAATCTATTATTCTTGATTGTATACTCGACTCAAAGTTACCGTCATTCAAATAAAGATGAGACACTTTTTCACTTTAAAAAATACAAAACAAGTCTAATACATTGTAATGCGTCAAGCACAACAATCTAGTGCATACAATTTTCTTACCCATTGGATTAAAGCACCAGATTAAGTGCTCACAAAAAGTTGCTTCGAACACTATCGTCCATATGTGCGCAACAATGTATTGTACTCAAATAAAATTTTGCCATGCAAGGTACTTACAAGAGCACATACACACCTTAGCCCACACCAATGTAAGATAATACAATTTTTTTCGCAAACGAATTATAAAACATAATCCAACTAAGGGAATTCATCTTACGTAAAAGCAGGGTGAAAGAGAGCACGAGCCAAATCAAGCTTCCAATGACTGTTGCAATTTGTAATCCCACCTGAAATGTTTTTAAAAAAAAAAAGTCTTTGGAGCAAATTTTGATACACTACAGAACAACGGAATGCGAGGCTCCATTTATCGGACAAAATGACTGAAATCCCTAAAATAAACGAAGACAAACAGACAAAAAAAAGTAGAGGAAAACTATAAAGGGCAAAAGATCAGCTAGATCCATGGCTTTCTTCCAGTAGAAGAACGGATTCATTGTAACGATTCATACCGAAATCACCTCACGAAGTGCAGTTACGACTTCAGATGGCGCAAACTGGTGGAGGTGTTTGCCCAAATTAGGTTTTCTTTACACCTCAGACTTGATGAGTGAGTTGGGTGATGATATATTTATCTTAAACCGTGCTATAGTTGGGGACATTTTGGTAATTGCCCAACAAAGATAAGATCCATTCTCCACACCCATGTCTTTATCTTAGGCCCCCACCAGAGATGGTAATCTCAACTCATCGTATGAATAGTGACGGCTCACCAAAGATTAGCCGATTAATCATCACGGATCGTCTTCCCAACCAAACAGGAGATAGACCGAGATGAAAACCTCCAATCTCAAATAAACTGCCCAACCAAACGAAGCCTTAAGTTACAATTAAGTTCAAACCAAGTAAGAAACGAGAAACATTATATTAAAAACGTGCTTCTAGTAGCTTAAAACGTTTCCATGCAACTCTAAAAAGTTGTTAGCCAAAATGAGCATAACCATCTTTGATGAGTAAAACGGCGACGTATGGGAGGAGAACACGCCGTTTTGATCTCTGTTGCTTTCATGAACGCGCTCGAGTAGATCACCAAATGGGAAGGCAATCTCGATTCAATAAAGCTCACAAATTTGTCCGTAAAAAGATCTTCAAATTTACGTGGAACCAAATCTCATTTCAATTCTTCTCAAAGAAATCTTTAGAATTTTGGTTTACCGAAAACAATCTTCTTCTTTTTTTTTTTTCACTGAAATTTGCAGTAATTTAATCCTGAATGGCTGACAACTCGAAGAAGCCCTCTGATACGGATGAAAAGCCCAAAGCGGAAGGAAGGTCCGCCACCGAACCCGCACAGCCTTTTCCGGTGAAAGAAGTCGGCGGCGGCGGATGGGGTGGTTGGGGTTTTTCTCCACTTTCTTATCTGTCTGATCTTCAGAAAGCTGCTACGGTGGCCGCTGAAGAGATCTCTCGCAATGTATTGGTCTTTGACCTTTCGGAGCCATTATTCTGTTTGAGATTTCAAACATACACCTGTTTTACTTGCTTAGATTGATAGTTAGGTTGAGGTGTGTGTTATTAGTATTCGAAATATAGGCTGTGGTTTGATCGTGGAGTTCATTTGTGGTTGACTAAGGGGAATATACTTATTTCATTACCTTTTTATTTTGGAAATGTATTTGGAGATAAGAAGTTATCTGGAGAAAGATGAACTGGTTTAGACTTTAGTGGCATTATTCATTTGTTAATGATTTGTCAGCTTCATCCGTGTGTGTTTGGTTGGTATTTAGTCAATTTATTGCACTTTAATTTGGATTCTATAATTTCAATGAAAGGAAAAGACTTCATTGTACCTAATGTCCTAATCTTAGTGGCTTGTGGATACATAACTTGCGGATGCACTGTATTGGCATGGTGGCTTGATTTATTCATGGAGCGGGCATATTATATTTTTCTGTACTGGTTAATTGCTCTTTTATAGCGGAATTGTTAACCTGGTACTAGAAAAGAATTTGTTGTTTGTGGAAATATGCTCTCACTTCAGATCAAAAGTTCTTACTGTGATCTGATTTCAGTCAATAACTGCCAATATATTGTTTTCTGTCAATGGATGTTTAGCTAGTCCAAGACCTAGGTGAATGAGGAGATAATGTGGGGATTACTCCTAGCATAGGCTTTAGCATTATGAGGAAGATTCATTAATACCTGGGTAACCTGGTATGTTAATGTGCTGGATGATTTGTGATAAGACTTATTCGGATATGTCCAACTTGCCCTTATAATCAGTGAGAATATCAACTTCTTTCTTATGCTATTGATTTGTTATGGATTTATGTATTCTCTTTCTATTAAAATTTTCTCTTTTATCTGCATTCAGAAAAGGAAAAATTTCCTTGGCATGAATTCAAAAACAGAAAAATTATATTCAAATTCCTTTAGATAAATTATGCAATTACATTAATCATCCAATGAGTTACTGGATAGAGCAATTCTTTCTTCTCCTACATTTGTCCGTCCTCTGATAATATAGATTCCCGGCCGATAGTTTATGAATCCCTTTAGGTTATTGAATCCACTCTCATTTTCTATTTTGGCATGTTACATGGTATTATCTGTAGTATGTGCCATTAACATGGAAACACTTGGTGAATGTGTATGCGCTGAAATATGCTCTTAGGATCATGAGACAGTTAGGAAAAGCATTGTAATATTGACATGATAACCACCTAATCTGATACTTAAGTGTCCCTCTCTTTTGTCCCCTCAACAGTGTCTAATTGTTTTATGGGATTATAGACCTCATTCATAAAGTCTCTGGCTTTCCTATCTTTGACACTCTGCTTAATCATTCATATATGCTGTTTGTTTGAGTTGCATGCTTTGCAAATGCAGGCTGTTGAGGCTGCTAGGACAGCAACAAAGAGCATTTCAGAGACAATGGATGAAAAGACAGAACCTTCTAAGGAGGAAGGTGCAGCAGCATCTGCTGTTGAAGAGGAAAGTGGCAGTGAGAATGATGAGCGGCGCAAAGCAGCTCTGGAGAAACTAGAGGAAGCAAGTGAAGAGTCGTTACTTAGCCAGGTAGATCATGTGAAATATAATGTGAGATGCTATTTAACTTTCTTTCTCGCCTCTCTCTCTCTCTCTCTCTCTCTCTCTCTCTTAACATCCATGACTATCTGTTCATGATTCTTATTCATTTTGTGGTATGCTGTCAGTAAATATGTACAAAGATGTTGCAGTTTCTATTTTCTAAAACTATCTAATTTCCATGTGACATACTCTGAATACAGGGTTTGAAGTCATTTGACACATCAGTGGAGTCTTTTGCTTCAGGTGCTTGGCAGGCTATCGGAACTGCATGGAAAGGGTGAGTGACTTTAGATCACAAGAATTCCAGAATATTGGTGAATTTCATCAATATAACTGCCACTTATTGGTTACATCAGTAGAAAACCTGATAGCCTGTTTAGCGAACCTAAAGAGCCCGCTGCTATACAGGTGCTCATGCTCATAAATGCAAGCTGTAGGCTTTTAATTGGGAATCATTGGTAACTGAGAACACTTGAATTAGAAAATTTAAGCTAAATCATGTGTGATTTGTTAGATCAATATCAAACATGTTTCCGAAAATGTATGTAGAAATAAATAAAATAACTGTCATTGGTGATCAGTTTTGAAGTTCTTCTTTATATATATAAGTGAAATAAATGTCATTGGTGATCTCAGTTTTGAAGTTCTTCTTTATATCCCAGAATTCCGGTGTAGAAGACTTATGACAAAGGTAAATCTAATGCCAGACTGGTGGCACATGTGTTTTGGAAGTTTGAGATTCTTTCCTTTGTTGGTGTTATTTCAATTGAACTAGATATGGTAGGTTGCACGTTATAACGTACTCTGGAGTAATAATACAATCTTCTTGCAAATTGGAACTAGTGAAACAGCAGCTTCTCATGCTGTTAGTTCTTTGAGAAAGCTGTTAATATGTGCTTCTCGTTTCCCTTCTTCGGTTTCATACTTTCTCCCTAGTAAAGATTTCTAGTTCTACTTGGTCTTGAAACTTATGGTTTATGTTAAAGTAATAGTCTGAGCTATGACGAGTTCTGGATGAGAAGACCTTCTAGTTAGGGTACAGTAGCTTAGTAGAAGTATTACATATGCTAATCCTGGATCAATTTGCTATTTCTTTGAGGTTTGAGAATTCAACTGCAAATATAGCTGAATCAATTCAACACGGTGGTCCACCTGGGTCAGCTGGTTCTGTTACACCATCTTTTTTCGAGGTGCACTAGCTTCTCAGTTGTTTCTTTTTTCATTTCTTTTTCTTTTCTTTTGTTTTTTCCCCTTTATTTTCCTCCCTTGGTTACAGGTTTCTATTCCTTTCACTATCCTGAGTTGTGGCCCAATTCCTCAGTCCTTGCTTATGTTATGCAGACTGGCAGAGCCTTTACAGCAAAGGGTATGCAAGTACTTGAGAAAGTTGGAAAAGAAACAATCGATCTTTTAATGTCAGAAACTGGAATTCAAGTTGAGGATAAATCTGATGGAATAATAGATGAAAATCAATTATCTGAAGAAGTTACCTTTGACAGATGCTTTTATATCTATGGAGGTCCAGAACAATTGGAGGTATTTACTAT
Source organism: Petrea volubilis (assembly GCA_026212405.1). Lineage (NCBI taxonomy): Eukaryota > Viridiplantae > Streptophyta > Magnoliopsida > Lamiales > Verbenaceae > Petrea > Petrea volubilis. The sequence goes on from CM047875.1 coordinate 12,943,194, forward strand.
TTTCAAGTACTCATCCATATATGCATTTATTCTGAATTGATTGTTTTAAACTTTTATGGTATTTTTCCTTGCAGGAGTTGGAGGCACTATCCAATCATTATGCACTATTATATAACCGAAGAAAGGCTAAACTCTCTTCTGAACAAAAATCTATTTATGATGAAAAGCTTAAAGAAGTCCAACACATTTTTGACTTGGGTGCTGAACTCGATGAAAATGTTACAGACTCAGAAAAAGGGAAGGAAATAGAAGCTGGAAATGATGGCAGCATCAACGAGTTCAAAAATTTGCATGATTCTAGTGCTCGTAAAGCTGCTGAATTGGCTGCAGGGTAATTTGCTTAGTGTTCTCTCCATGCCATTTAGTTTCAAACTCTCTTTGGCATGTTCTAGGTGTTAAGTGTATGACAATGTGGTGTTAAATGTTGATATGATTGAGGTTAGTCTTAGGACTTGCATCATTTTCACCCCTTGTAATTGTTTGATTGCATATGCATGGGAGTGATTATCTTTTGACTCTACCTTCTCAAGTGATGAGTTGTGATGCATTATAGCTCAATTTTAAACTTCAGGTTAACTCTTATCAAATGTTGTGGAAATGGCGATTGGCTTTGTATGTATCTTATTGTTGTCTCATCTGATGCACAGCTAATTAGACGTATTTAAGAAGCTGTTGCTCCATTATATCTCAAAAGTCTTCTATATAGTCT